>PVJD01001421.1:0-268178 GCA_004026545.1 Mormoops blainvillei | reverse complement strand
TTAATTACACTGTATTTGAGACTTATTTTTATATCACTAAGAAAAAAATTACAGGTCATACACTATCTCTATTTTACTGTCAATATATTTTATCAAAAACTGATCCTTGTGTTCTAAGAATATATTAGCTATGACACTACCTCTATTTTCTCTCTTCAACATTAATAAAAATTTTCATAGTTAAGTATAACTTATTCAGAAATGTTAAGATTTGAAAGTACACTTTATAAGTTAAAGTTCCTAGAAGCACTTAGATACCTAAATTTAATTTTCTAAATAGTTACTGAAAAGATTAAACTACTATAATCAAAGACTTCTATAATAACAATAAAAAAATCAATGCAACAAACTGTTTAAATAGAAATAGTTCATATTTCTGCTGAAGATTCAATTATTTCTATGTATTCTAATAACGCAAAATCAGGTAAAACAAACAGTTGTTGGGGTTCTTTATGATGGTTTTCACTTTTGGAAATAAAGCACAAATTTAGAGGTTAATGACAGTCAATAGAGCTACTCCACAACTATACTCATAAACTGAACAATAAATACACAAAAATATTTACATTCCCCTCTTTAAGAAGCCAACCTAACTTCCTGTACAGGAAGAACTGGGAATAGAAGGTGCATGCTCTACTAAGTATTGGGTTGGCAAAAAAATCCATTTAGTTTTTTCTGTAAAATAAAAGACACATTTTTCATTTTCACCAACAATTTTATTGATTTGGATATTTTGACTATGTTGGCTATCTCCTGCTATTGGCTTCTAGTGGGTGGAGGCCCAGGGTCTTCCAATGCATAAGGCAGTCCCACAGTAAAGAATTATTTGGCTAAAATGTCAATAGTACTACAAATGTTCACAAACCACTTCTGATATGTTCAATCAGTCACAGTACCTTCTCCATATGCTGCACAATTTTTTGCATGTGTGTTTCAGTTACATTATTACCTTTCTTGAAATAATAAAGCATAATATGCTGAACATTTTGCATATTTTCTCCCATCTTCAATATTAAAATGGCTACACAAAAAGTCACCAATTTTGTTAAGTTTTTTTAAATATATGGTGATATGACAGCTGTCACAATACAATGTAACAAAATTGTTTCAAATGAAGTTAAAGACAACTAAGCACTACTAGAGTCATAATAAGGAAAAAATGAAGAAACTTTTTGGCCAACCCAATGCCATGAAGTCTGAATGGAGATAAAGCTACAAAAGTTCATGGCTGAACTTTTTTTGAGAAGCTTTACAACTATAAGAGAAATAAACAATATTACAAATATCCTCATTTTTTTGAGTTCTTGTTTCTTCATTCTGCTCTGCTTGAACATTTATTTTCTCCTTCTCCAAATCATTGATTTGAGTCCTGTTTCCTTCCCTTCACTGTTGGTTCCCTGTATATTTTGCTTTATTTCACTTGGCATAGCCTTCACTTTTTCCTCTATTTTGCAACTATACTCAACCATTTCTGTGAGCATCCTGATTACCAGTGTTTTGAGCTCTGCATCTGATAGGGTGCCTATCTCTTCATCACTTAGTTGTATTTTTTCTGGAGTTTTAATCTGTTCTTTCATTTAGGCCATATTTCTTCATCTCGGCATTCCTGTTATGTTGTAATAAGGGGTGGAGCCTTAGGTATTCACCAGGGCAGGGCAAATCACATCGCTGCGTCGTGGCTATGTATGTGGGGGAGGGGTCAGAGAGCGAACAATACCACTCGCTCAGCTCCCACCTGCTTTCAGTCACTTCCCCTGCTACCCACAAGCAAATTGGGCCCTTCTGGTGCTGATTCTCTGGGTGGGTGGGTTTGTGTACATTCTGGGACCCTGTGAGTCTCTCAAATGAGCTCTCCTGTGAGGTTGGGAGTTTCTCCTGCCACCACAACCCCCACAGCTTTTTACAGCCAGAGGTTTTAAGGCTTTCTTTTCCCCATGCTGGAACCCTGGATTGCTCGGTCTGTCTTGCTCACCTGTTGTTCCACCTGGTTTACCTGCATGTAAATGTGGGAACGCCAGAAGCTGTCTTGTCTGCCCAGTCCTCCAGCCACCACCGGGCAGCATGTTTTCTCCTCCCTGGCTGCCCATCTCCATCCCTTCTGCCTGTGCGGATGTTTCTTCTTTAGCTCCTTGGTTGTTGGACTTCCATATAGTTCAATTTTCTGGCAGTTCTGGTTTCTTTTTGTTTTTAAACTTAGTCTTGTCCTTCTTTTGGTTGTGCAAGGAGGCAAAGTGTATCTATCTATGCCTCCACCTTGGTCAGAAGCTGGGCTAAGCAATCTTGCATGGGCTTTTATTATTGGCACCCAACGAATCTTGTCTAAGATAGCAGCACACTGAAATGATAATGATTCCACTGATGACTCCAACCATAACCAGACTAGAAAACCAGAAGTTTGACCACAAACTTAAAAGAATACCAGAAGGAAGAAAATATCTGAATTGATGAGAGAAAGAGAGAATCTAGTATAATTGCAGCAAACTATAGAAGTTTCTCTGAGAGTGGTGTCCAAGTACAAAAAAGCTATGATATTTGAAGCTAGAACGAGTCTAAAGGCTATCAACAGCATGAAGGATAAGAATATAAAGGCAGGTTACCTCATCCCCACACCCCAAGGCCAAGCAGCCAGTAAGAGAGGTATCTGTCTCCAAAAAAGGAGTAGTAAGTGTGGACCCTCAGTTAAACCAAATTTTCAAAGGTTGGTACCGCACTCAAAGAATGGTACTTCAGAATACGTACCTTAGCATTGTCCTTAAAAGTTTTGAGAAACTGTAAAATGTTCAAATCAGTGTTTGAGGAAGATTAATCCAGTATGACTAGGAGGGATGAACTAAAAAGAGGGAAGAATACAGAAAACAAAGCGTGCTGGAAAACAGGGTAGGCATGTAAAGGACTGAATTCCAGACAAAGACCCTAAGGGTAGAAAACACAAATTAACCCAGGCATATTGATAAGCATAGAAAGAACTTGTTGAATAACCTGATGTTATGAGAGAAAAAAAGATAAGATAAAGATGTCATCATTCATTTATTTGTTCACAAAAATACCTGTTATACACTTTGTTTATTATACTATCCCCAGCATTTAATATTATTAAATTAATCTAAGGATAAGGAAGTCAAAACTAACCCTAAGATTTTGGACCTGAGAACATCACATGAGGCAAATAAAGAGATATCTGGAGAGAAAACTGGATTTTAAAAAACTAGTGATTATTTCAGTTTTAGAAATGCTGAGTTGTTTCCTATGAATTTTATTTTTATTTAAAAAAGGTATTTTTGTAACAAACTTGTATAAAAGTTGTTAACTTTTTATATAAAGTATTTAATAAGTATAAGAGTATATGTAAAACATATTATAAAGCACAGTAATAAAATGAATATGATAAGCTCATCTCTGAAACTAAAGTAGAATATTACCAATATTTTTAAGCTCCTGGTGTGTTTCTTCCAAATTCTAACCTGCTGCTGCACATCCCACAAAGGATATCATTATTCTAAATTTCTTCTTAATCATACCTTTACTTTTCCTTAACATTTTACCCTACTGCGTATGCCATTATCTCTGCCAGTTCTCAGGCGTTCAGACTCGGACTGGAACTATATCATTGGCTCTCCTGAGGCTCTAGCTTGCCCACTGAAGATCTTGGGATATCTCAGCCTCCATATCATGTGAGCCAATTCCTTATAAGTTCCTTTCTAAACATACACTTATACACACATAACACACACACTTCTCTGGAGAACCCAGCCTTATAAAACTATCAACCAAGAATTCTATATCTAGCAAAATTGTCCTCCAAATTAAGGAAGAAATTAAGACATTCCCAGATAAACCAAAGCTAACAGAGTTCATAAACACTACGCCTGTCCTACAAGTAATGGTAAAGGAGTCCTTAAGTCTAAATGAAAAAACACTACAAAGTAACTCAAAGCCATATGAAGAAATAAAGATCTCCAGTGATGATAAACACATGGGCTAACATTAAGGCCACTATTATTATACTTTTGATTTGTAATCCCTTTTTTTATTTCTTACAAGATTGAAAAGACAAATACATTTAAGAAACTATAACTATTATTGATATACAATGTATAAAGATATAATTTGTGACAAAACAATATAAAGGGTGGGAGAACAAACGCATTTTAGGAGCAGAGATTTGTATGCTATTGCAGTTAAGATGGTATCCATTTCAACCAAATTGTCATAAATTTAAAATGTTAGCAGTCATTCTCATGGTAACCCCCAAAATAAAGTATACACAAAGGGAAATAAGGAAGGAATCAAAATGGCTGAGTACAAGAATCAATTAAACACAAAAAAAGATAATAATAGATAAAATGAGGATTGAAAAGGTATAAGACATACAGAAAACAAGTAACAAAATGGTAGAAGTGCTTCCTAATAATTACTTCAAATGTAAAGAGAGAACATCCAACAAAATTAAAGAACAAACAGTTCTACAGGAATAGTTGAAGACTTCAATCCCCTACTTTCAATAATGGAAAGAACATCTAAAAAGAAGGTCAATAAAAAAATAGAGGGCGTGGACAATACTATAAAACACCAAAACCTAACAGGCACATATAGAACACTCCAAAGAATGTGAGAGCACACATTCATTTCAGGTGCACATAGAACATTCTCCAGGAAAGATCTTGTGTTACACCACAAAACAAGTCAATAATTTTTAAAGACAAAACTCATACAAAATATCTTTCCTGACCAAACAGAAAAACGCTAGACATCAATAACAGAAGGAAATTTCAGCATATGCTGAAATTAGTACAGTCTTTAACAACCACTCATTACAAGTAGAAATCGCAAGGGAAATCAGAGATTAGAGATGAATGGAAACAAATAAGATCTATCAAAACTTTCAAGATGCCATGAAGGCAGTGCTCAGATGGATGTTTATAGCTGTAAATGTCTACATTAAAAACAAGAAAGCTCTCAAATCAATAACCTAACTTTATACTTTGAGGACTGAGAAAAAGAGCAAACTAAACTCATAGCTATCTGAAGGAAAAAAATAATCAAGATCAGAGATAAATACAACGGAAGATCAACAAATCCAAAAGTTGTTCTTGAGAATATCAATAAAACTGACAAACTTTTAGCTAGGAAAAAGAAAAAATGAAACACAAATAACTGAAATCATAAGAGGAAATATTACTATAGACCTTAGAGAAATAAAAAGGATTGTAAGAAAATACTGTGTATGCCAACAAATTAAGATAACCTAGATGAACAAATTCCTAGAAATGCAAATTACCCAAAATAACTCAAGAAGAATTAGAAAAATCTAAATGACTGAAACTGCTAAAGAGATTGAATTAGTAATCAAAACCTCCCAGCAAAGTAAAGTCCAGGACCAGATGGCTTCACCAGTGAATTATACTAAACATTTAAAGAATTATAACACAAATTATAATATTTCCAAACTCTTCCAAAAAATTAAAAAGAGGGAAATACTAACACATTCTGTGCAGCCACAGAATGTATTATCCTGATATGAAGAATAGACAAAGCATCATATGAGAAGAAAACTACAGACCAACAAAGTTCTAGTAAACCAAATCCACAGCATTTTAAAAGGATTATACATTATTGGGAAAAAAAAAACATTATGAGCAAGTAGAATTTTCCCCAGGAATTCAAGGATGACACAACATAAGAAAATCAGTCAATATACTACACATTATTAGAATGAAAGAGGAAAAAAACACACAACCATACAAATTGATGCAGAAAATGCATTCAACAATCTCCAAACTACCCTTTCATAGTGAAAAAAAAAATTAGAAAACTAGGAATTAAAGGGAACTTATCAAACATAATAAATAGCACTCAGGAAAAATCCACAACTAACAGCATACTCAATGGTGAAAAGCTGAACTCTTTTTCACTAAAATTAGGAAAAAGAATAGGATGCCTGTTTTTACCACTGCAGCTCAATAATGTACTAGAAGTTCTAACCAGAGTAAGTAGACTAGAAAATAAAAAATAAAAAGCATTTAAATTGGAAAAACAGTAAAACTATCTCAATTTAAAAATGAAATAATCCAGTAAGTATATATAAATACCATAGAATTCACACACACACACACACACACACACGAATCCACTACAGCTAATAAACAATTTCAGTGTTGCAGGGTACAAGATCAACACATGCACATACACACAAACAAATCAATTGTGTTTCTATATAACTGCAATGAATGATCCAAAGAGGAAATTAAGAAAATTATTCCACTTATAATGGCATCTAAAAGAAGAAAATACCTAGAAATAACTTTAGCCAAGGAAGTGAAAGATACATACACTGAAAATTACAAAAGACTGTTTAAAGAAATTAAAGTCAACCTAAAGAAATGGAAAGACATTCCATGTTCATGGATACAAAAACTTAATATTGTTAAGATGGTAATCTTAACAATGTTACGGAATCAATGCAACTCTCATCAATTTCCTACAGCCTTTTTTTAAAAGGCTTTAAAGCCTACTGCTAAGCCATACAGAGTTTATTTTTGGGGTGAGGAAAATGTTAAAAAATCAATTGTAGTGATGGTTGTACAACTAGTTTTGTGAATACCTTAAAGCCATTAAATTGTACACTTTAAAATAAGTCGATTATTAAGCATGTGAATATCTCAAAAAAGCTATTTAAAAAATATAGATAGTTCTCTCTCACTCTCTAATAGTCTCCCTTTACTCTCTTACTCTCTTCATGGATTTAATCTTCTAAATTGAATTCAATTTTAACTTTGTCTAGCTGGTATCTCCTAAATCCTTGTCATTAGCCTTGACTTTCCTCCTAACTTCCAGGCCTCAGTTTCCCCTCTTCCTGCTACATGCATGACAGAAGGAGTCATAACAGTTACTAAGTTCAAGTTTGTTTTCCTACTGCAACATACTCTCTCAGCTAACAGGTCGCAGTCTTCCAAACTAGTAACTCTCATATCTCATCCTCACAACCACCTACTCCACGCACCCCCGCGTTCAGTCAGTCACCAATTTCTGTCAGTTCTACATCCGTAACAACTTTCTTTCTTTTCCTTTCAACTAATAAAGTCATTATTTCAAGACATCTCAATTTCCCTTCCTTCAGTTCCTCTTCTTAATACAGACTTATATTCCCAAATGGAGGTCAAGAAATTAACAATGTGCCATCTACCATACTTTCCTCTTCTCAAAACCCCTCGGTAGCTTCTCATTAGTATACTATAGAATAAAATTCCACCTCTCCACAGCTTGATCTTCAAAATCTTCTATAAGATGGATTCAACTCACTTGCCTAATGTCACTTTTTATGTTTTTCTTGAGCCCTAAATGACACCAAAAGCATTTATCATTCCTTTATCATACCATGGCTTTTTTGCCCAGTTGCTTTTTCCCTAGCACTTTCTCCACTTAACTGAATTCCTCATCCTCCAAGAGCCATGTGTCTGTATTATTCTCTCAAAATATATTTTTCCTCAAGATGCCATCAAATTCTAAGACATCTGCCAATTTTAGAAATATTGAAATGTGTAAAAAAATATATATGCCTTACAGTAAATATCTTCTTCCTCTACATTCTCTCAATACAGTGTTTGTATTTCTATTTAACTTATTTCTTAGGCCTTGTATTATGATAATGTCTGTAGATCATAGGATTCTTAAGGACAAAAACTGTCTTGTTCATCTATGACATAATAGAAATCCCACTGGAGTGTGAGTAAGACAACCCAGATGAGATTTTGTGAAGGAAGGAAGGAAGGAAGGAAGGAAGGAAGGAAGGAAGGAAGGAAGGAAGGGAGGGAGGGAGGGAAGGGAACAGCACTAATAATAACACTTATCTTGTGTTTATTATCAGAATAAATTAGAAAATATACATTAAAATCAATGTGTAAAGTGGATCTTATTCAAATGCAGGATTTTGGTATTTTAAGAGATATAGTTACTAAAATTAAATGTCACACTGCAAATCTGTTACTCCTCAATATCAGAAACTACAGGATATTTTTCTCAAGGAAATTTCTACAGGAAATTACTGCATCCCATAATATTTCAGAACCACAGCAGTTACCTGCCTCCAGGACAGCAAAGCACCCTTCCAGCACTCCAGAGCACATTAGATCATGACAACTGATTCCCACTCCTGCTTCTAGAAAGCAAGGTCTGTGACCCTAAGACAGATTCTCAAAGAGAACAAGTAACAGAATATTAAGGGAGGCATATAAAATGTGAAAACAAAATAGCATCAAAGTGGGGTATGGATTGAGAAGCCTGGCACTAGGAGGCAATGAAATGAAATGAATGCCTCTAAGACATAAAGACACCTTTGAAAGTTTATGTCTAACACTCCTCTATTACCTGGACCAGTGTAATGTCCTCTTACCAGGTCTCCAACCTCCAGAAGACACCCTCATAAACTCATCTTCCACATTTACGGAAAACGCGCAGCTAAAGCAACGTTAATCAGGCCACACCACTACACCTTCAACAGCTCCCTATCAGCTTGAGAATAAAAATAACTCGGCCTCTTCCTGGCTCCCCAGACCCATTTTCTGAGCCAAACTCCATGCTCCAGCAACACTGACTGAAATTCCTTATGCAAGTTTTAAGTTCTTTCAGGGTTTTTAGCCTTTGCTCAAGCTTCTCCTTCCAACATCATCCCTTCCACCTCTCTTTATCAACCTTTTAAAGCTCAGCTTACATTTTCCAACTCCTGAAAGTATTCCGTCAACTATATGATTGGGTTAACTGTTCCTCCCTTGAGTTCCTATAAAAACATGTTCCCATCTCTAACATCATATTCTATGGAAATTTTTAAATTGAAAGTATCCTTTAAAAAAATAAAAACTCTTCCACTAGACTGTGAGTGCCACAAGACCAAAAGCCAAGTGTTTTCAGCTTGGCAGTCATTTACCTAATACGGTGCCACTCGGTAAACGCTTCAATTGAACTGAGATGTTGATCTCAGTATCGGTTAAGGGATTATTCTATTGTTCAAAAAAATAAAAAAGGACCAAGAGGGGTTTTTTTGTGTTAGTTTGGGGTTTTCTTAAGCAAAGGCTTCTTTATGGCTAATGTTACACAACTGCCCAGGTATATTAATGGCTATTAGATACCAACAACACAGTTGTTGAGATAGTCCACTAACCTTTCATATCCATTCCCCAGACCAACCCCGTGTTGCTCTGTATCAGGCAATTTCCAAGCAACATTGCCCTCTGGCTTCCAAGAAGATTTGGCTGGTGGGGAGGCACTAATGGGTGACATAAGGCAGAAGAGGGAGGAGCCAGAGTATTTCTCCTCACTCTCCTTGCTCCCTCCAGGAGTCTTGCCCGCTGACATCCCAGCTCCCACCATGAAGCCCCAACTATGGCTCAAGCTCCCCCACTCAACCTTGGCTTTTGTGCTCTGATAATACCAATTTTTCTCATCTGCACCGGCCCTAATGGCCTCAGAGAGGCCTTCAGGTGTTGTTAACATCTGGCTTGTCTCACAGTTCAGACTGGCTTCTCAGCAATTACCTTTGCAACCAGTTCCTGGATTAACTTTCCTCTGATGAAAGACCAACTGTGGTTACCGTCGTCTGGATAGATCCTTACTGATTCTCTTTCTAACTGTCATCTAAAATAGAATAAATCATATACACCACATCATACTAGGGCATAAGAACTTTTGATCTTGAGGACAACTTATTACACAAAAATATCATTCAGAATATATATAAAGAAAGAGAAAAGAGAAGGGAGGGAGGGATAAGAGGGAGATGGAACCACACATTAAATTCTTAAAAGCAGCCCTGACTTATGTAGCTCAGTGGTTGTGTATCACTCCACAAAGCAAAAGGTCACCTTTTCGAGTCCCAGGTCGCAGGCTGGTCCCTAGTCGGCCCAGGGCATGTGAGAAAAGCAGCCAATTGATGCTTCTCTCACACATGAGTAATGTTTCATGTGTGAGAGACGTTTCCTTCTCTTTCTGCCTCCTTTCTCCTCTAAGAATAATTTTTTTTTAAAGTTCTTAGAAGTCAAAATAAAGAATATAACATTTTATTCATACCAAAGTGTTCTTCACCGGAATGAAGTCTTTCCTCAATTGCAATGTTTGCCTGAATTAAGTCAATCACTTATAATAAAAATGTTACTTTTTAAAAACTTATTTAGTAGAGGGGAGTATTGGAAGGATAGTGGGAGCTGGAGTCACTACAGGCCAAGACATCTGCTCAAAGGGAAAAAAATGTTAAAGGCCTCCTGTCACTGACTTATTCAAATCCACAAAATTCAGTCCTTGTTCAAGACAAATGCAACTAGACATCAGCTAAAAGATATTAACCATTAATCTTACTTCATAATTTTTAAAAAGATCATAAAATGTTAAAGTTTAAAAGATTTGCTTTAAACATAAATAAGGGTACAATTTGTAAGCAGTTCAGTGTTAACAACTGACTATTACCTAATCAACAAAATAAACAAGCAAGCAAAATATAACCAGCAACATTGGAATAAAAAACAAACTGACAGTAACCAGAGGGAAGGAGGGATAAGGGAGTACAGGGGAGAAGGAGGGGAGAAGGAGGGGAAAGCCCATCGAGGAACAGGTATAAAGAACGCACTGACAAAGCCAAATGCGGGAAGGATTGAGGGGTGGGCGGTGGGAATGGGTGGGGCTGGGGAAAGTGGTGGTCGGAAAATGTTGACAAAAAAAAAGAAAAAATAGGTGGAGGAGGCTAAGATAGTATAGGAAATTGAGAAGCCAAAGAACTGATATGTACAACCCATAAACATGAACTAAGAGGTGTGGGGATGATGGGATAGGGTGCAGGGTGGAGGGGATAAAGGGAAGAAAAAAATGGGACAACTGTAATAGCATAATCAATAAAATATACAAAAAAATTTTTTTTTAAGAATTGCTTTAAACATAAAGCATAAGGGCACAATTTGTAAACAGTTCAGGGTTAACAACTGATTATTACAGAACTTTTCAACTCCCCTTTCATGTAATCATTATACCAAATTCCTTAAATAAGGTGGTCTAATAAGATAATTTGGCAATCGCTCACCATCCATAAAATATTTCAGAAAATGAAACATTCTAGAGCAGAGAAAACATCTATTTGTTTTTATTTTCTCAATAAACAGTATTTCTTAATCACTGAATTAGTTGTTCTTGATCATAGAAAAATATTATTAGACAATGATCCCCAAAGTAAAGCAAAAGGGCAATTTAAGATTACAGACTTTGGAAGACTGAAGTATGTAAAGAAAGAGGCCTGAGGATTGGAACAACAAGCATTTCCTAAACCATTATGCACTATCAGGCATTTTACATAAATTACTTCATTTTACTTAAAGCCTCACAGTGAGGAAATGGAAGCCCAAAAAGGTCACATAATTTTATCAAGCAACCAACCTAACTAGCAAACAGTAAAAGAAAGATTTGAGTTCAGTTCTATCTGGCTCTAGTGTCTGGATCTTTCTCGCTGTTCCTGTGCGTGGTTTTAAGCTAAAAATGAACCAGATAATTACTTTTTAAAAATTAAAAGGTTAAACATCATGACAATCTCTAGTTAGTATTTTAAATATCAATAGTAATTATCAAACTTACACACATTTTTAACATAAATAATATTTGTGTAACTATAAAGAGAACTTCACTTAGCACCTAGTATTTCAAGCTCTGCAAATAAGCCAATTACAAGAAGGACCTACCTCAAAAGCATGTAACTAATTACCAATTAATAAACATTTCTCACTGATAAAAAAGCCTTAAAATGAAATCAGCATCTCCAAGCTACATCTGACCTACTCCCCTCACCTTGTACATGACTTATTATCATATGCTGATAGAAGAGCCCCATCAGATCTTCTTGGTTAATTATTACTCCTATGTGCCTGATTAATGTCTGAAAACTCAGTGAAAACTGAATTATTATCCTAGCCCCTTTGTGCAAATTTGACATTTGTTTTCTAGCTGCTAAGTGGTCAACAGCATCCTCTATACTAGCCCTTTTTTAAAAACGTCTGCTCTACTGAAGGAATACATTTTACATCACAACTTGGTACGTGCATTCATATAAGAAAAACCTAGATATCTCTTGTTTTAACCTATCAGTGTTTTTAATAGTGTTGTAGATATGATTATATCTAAAAATTTCTTCAGTTCTGCAAAAAATCAAACTACAGCACTGAAAACATATATAATAAACCCTATTGAATAGACTATAGTAATTTTTACTCCTATGAGGAATGACTTATTCATATGAAGTTTGATACCATGAAATAACACATTTTCAAAATATAAAAGGTTAAAAGATAAAAGAAAACTCAGGCTCATTCCAATTTAACCTATAATTTTTCACATAGTACAACCACTAGTTAAAAAGAAATTAGCAGCCTGTGAAATATAAGTCAAAGCTCAAAATATAAAATACAAAGTCAAATGTAAACAAAAAATGTCTATATGAGTTTCATACGGTGTCTTTTCTAATCCTATGTATTTTTACTAAGGCAAAGTATATCAACTTAGAAAGTATAATCTTAATGTTCTTTAAAGTTTGTGATTACAAGGGATTACCTCCAAGATCAAAAGCAGCATTGCACAGATACCTATATCACATGATCTAACTGCACAAAAATTTGCCGCTGTTCACTTTCTGCATCACATGAGGGTCTATAAAGTAAATCAAGAAAATTAAAACACTTAATAGGAAGCATTTGTGCATGTACCATATTTTGTTGTGTATAATGCACAATTATTGTCCAAATTTTTGATGGAAAAATAAGGGTGTGCATTATACATGTGTATAATAAATACATACCATGAGTATAATGACCCCATGTATAATATGCACAAAAACATGGATGTGCATTATAAACAGCAATGTATAGTATGTATTTAGACAAAGTTGTATCACTGTTTTTACCCAAATCATTTTCAAAGTATTTGATTGGAGATTCTAAAACTTCTTAAAAGATAAGAAATGCCAGATTTGTTTTTAGCAGTTCTCTCTATAACTTGAATAAACTCAAAAGCTACAAATACAACATACTGCTGTAACCAACGTTCTAAAAATGATGTCAAGTTCCCAAAATATAAACTACTGAATTGTCTTCATTATATTTTTTAAATTTTGCTATGATAATAAGAATTGTGGTTTAAAAATGCAATCAGCCAATAATATATTCTACATAGTTATCACTATTCAATGTGGGAAAATGTCTACATGTTAAATAAAGAATAACAGTAGAAAATAATATGCAAGGTGTACAAGTAACTCTACTTCATAAAAGATTCTTGTTCATGACTATAAACAGCAAAAAGCAGAAAAAGGAAAATCTAGGTCTAAATATTTTATAGAAATTAGTATCCTCCATTCAAATAGCAATAAAGTACTCTGATAGCTCTTACTTTAAATTACTGGAAGCCAACAAATATATTTAACTATGAACACTAAAGTATAAAGTTTTAAGTTCACACTTTATAACCATTTTTTGGACTAAATTCCTAAAATATTCAGGTTTTACCATAAATTAACTATTACCGTGAACTTCAACCTCAGGAGATAGAAATAGACAGACAGACAGACAGATAGATAGACAGACAGACAGACAGACGGATAGAGATAGAGACAGAGATATAGGTGTGGGGAGGGAGTGGTGATGGCAGCTGGTAATCTTTTTAACCTTCTAAAGACAGTCACTGATTTCACCTTGCCTTCCTACCTGCCATGAAGAATGCAAAGCTGTGTGACCTGTAGGTAGTATGCACAGTTGATGTGATACAAAATGAACCACCAAATCAACAAGTCACATCACATTCCATCAATTTCTTAATTTCAAAAAAAATTATTACTATCAGTGTCCATAACTCTTCAACAGTAAAAGTATAATCAACTCTTTTACATTATTTATACCTTAAAAAATTTCAAATGACTTGCAAGATTCATTTTTCGGTGTTACTCAGTAGTTAACAATTAGTTGGAAACCCACTAAGAGCTACAGGCTGTACTTACTGCTTTTTATAAACATTACTCTATTCCCCGTGACAGGGTAAGGCAGTCTTATCCCTATTTATAGATGAGAAAACTAAGTATCAGACAGGTTAAGTCACATGACCAAGACTAAATTACTAAATGGTGGAGCCAAATTCTAAACCGGGTCCATCTAACCAACTTTAAAATCTGTCTGCTCTTATGCCACTCTAGACTGCCATTAATGCTAACCTTGTTCAGGGGGTTAAAAAAAAAAAAACAACCCACTTTATTTTTCCAGAAATTTCTACTGGGGACTGGGGGAGTCATTTCCGAGAGTTACTTTGCAAATACCAAGGCACAATGACATAATTTTCTCCAAATTCTTCCTGTCTTAACTTTTAATATTTCAAATACAAGTATTAAAAATTACATCATCGATACCGCAAGACTTAAAGGCATGCCATTAATCTCCACAAGATTTCCTACCACACTGAAGATTCTGAAAAGAGCCAAGATCCAAAAGTTGGGAGTAATATATCAGTAAAAGTATTGTCAAACGGTATCTCTGTTTACTGAATATAAACACAATTTTCCAGGACTAAAATACTATGTGACGCTCAGGATTGCTTAGTTATATTAATTACAATCCTTTAGGGATAACAGGGGAAAGAAGGGGAAGGGTCAAGGAGAGGAACACAAATAGAGGACCTGTGGGCATGGACAACGGGTGAGGGGGGACTGGCTGTGGGAGTGGCTAGGGACGGGGTCGGGGTGAGCAATGGGGAAAAGGCCGGACAACTGTAACTGAACAACAATAAAAATAAATAAATAATTATAATCCTTCATTCTAAATACTAGAATAAATCAGAAAATATACCTATACATTTACAATCACATAATAGTATTTTATAATTCTGTCTGAAAATGTCATTATTTCACCATTATTCCTGAAACGTACTTTCATTGGGCAGAGAATACTAAACTGGTTATTTTTTTCCTAGCACACTGAGAATATCAACCCACTGTTTTCTGATTTCCATTTCTGCTCCTGAGCAATCAGCTATCAGTGTAACTGCCTTGGTTATTATAAAGGTAATCTGTCTTTTGTTCTCTGCCCATTTTTAAGACATTCTCTTTGTTGCTGGTGTACTCTACGTTACTATGATGTAACTACATGTGTTTTTCCTTTTAGCTATTCTGCTTGCAATTCTCTGAATTTCTTAAAGTCATGGATTGGTACTTTTCATCAGCTCTGAAAAATTATCAGCTATTATCTCTCCAAGCATTGCCTCCTTTCTTATTTTTCCCTTTCTACAATTAGAACATTGATGGAAGACATCAGATCTTCTCCTTTTATGTTCTATATATCTAAGTGTCTTTCTTTTTACCCATTTCCCTGTCTTTCTGTGTTAATTCTGGATAATTTCTTCTCTCCTATGTCCAGCTCACTAATTCTCTTTAGCTATATTTAATCTACTATTAACCACACCCACTGAGTTTTTCATTATAATTACTGTATTTTTTTAATTCTAGAAGTTTTATTTAGGTCTTTTTACAAATCTGCTTAGCTTCCTATCCTCTGCAGATATTTTCCATCTTTTTGCAAACATAATGAACTGTTGTTTTATAATCTTTGTCTGACAATTTCAAAATCAGAAGTTTTGGGGGTCTATGTCCATCTATTGTTTCTGCTGCTTCTTACTATTCATGGTGTCTTGTTACTTCACATGCTTGGTTATATTTTACTGTGAACTAATTCTTTGGAAAATCATTTGTGGGAATTCCCCAGGCCCTAGGTGAAAATGTATCCTACCTGAAAGGACTTTCATTTGCTTCTGCCATGCACTTAGAACCATTTTAAATTCACCACTTGAGGGCTTTTTTGGACCACCCAGGTGACACTAAATTTGAGACACAAGTGAGTAGAGAAGATCTTAGGAAGAGGCATTTTTTTCACATCCAAAGCAGCTACTCTTGCAGCCTCCTATGAACAAGCGCATGGGAAGGATATTACATGTTAGTCGTGGTTTGCCCACACTCTGGGCGTCACTCTTCACGGTCTCAATTTCATAGGGAAGAAATTTCCTATTAGACTCCCCTCCTTGAGCTTATCTGGACTTTACTTTCTACACCGTGTGCCTTGCGAGGCTTTTGAAACCAAAGGAAAAGTCCCCTTAAATGTGGCAAATGTCCTACAAAGAAAAGCAGTTTTAATATTCTGCTCACTACTCTGAATTCCTGCTTTCATGTATATTTTGGCCTGTAATTTTTACTGTCATGTCAGCTTTTAAGAAAAAAAAATTATTTTAGCATTTGTAATTCTCAGGAAATTATTTTGTGCATATAACCCCATATTATACTGTTTTCAATATTAAATCTTTCATATTTCTATATTTCAATCACTAAAATTTCATATTGTACAAAAGTCTAACACTGACAGCAAGGAACAATTTGTCTCTATTCGGCATGATTCACTACTAGTGTCTAGGATAAAGTTTTTCTAAATCCCAAAACAGATCAATTCCATTATGTTGTAAGGCTAGTAAGAGAGAGAGAGGGACAATAGTCTGAAATTAATTCCCCAAAAAGAAAACTGCATTATTGCTATGGAATTTATTGGTCTACTTTTTTTTTTTTTTAATCCCAGTGGCAACAGGTATGTGTATAAAATCTGTATTTGAAACTACTGGAAAATTGGGCAGAGTGGTTTAAAAAAATAAATAAATAAATAAGGAAGAACAGAGTTTAGTCCGGTTTTGCCAAGAAACAAAATCGTAAAGATAAAGAGATACATAAAAATTTAGTAATTCTTTATAATAATTTTTAAAACACATAAGTAAAATTAAAAGTCAAAATTGGGATCTCTGGCTATATATGACCGGCAAGGTTTAACATCTACAATATACAAAGAGCCCTGGAAAAAATCAGTAAGAAAACAATTCCACCAAAACTGGACAAAAGACTTAAAAAGGCATTAATGAAGTAATAAAAGCAATCTGTCAATTTCTACCAATAGGTTAACCATATATAATGATTTACAATAACTTTAGGTGGCAAAGTTGTAAACAAATGTAATTTATACCCTGCACTAAAGGTTGGGGTATCAATTAGTACCATCTTTCTATGAGGCAGTTTAACAGTAAGTATCAAAATCTAAATTATATAGACCTTTGACACAATCCCACTTCTAGAAATATACTTAGAATAATATCACTGGTGCATGAGGGTTTATGAAAGATAAAATAATGAAACAGAACACAATACTAATTAAACCAGAAGTTATATGCTTAATTAAAATTAAAAAATTAGAAATTATATGAATAAAAGGAAATAGAAAATATTGTTTAAGAAGAGTAGGAATAAAAATTACTTTTTAAAATTTCACTGTATGTTGTACTTTGATTATTTTTAAATTAATGATGTATGATCATGATCCTTAGGAGGTTGAAAATGCAGACAAAAATTAACTCATCCAACAACTTTTGTAGTTTTATTTTCTGTTTATTATGTCTGTGTAGCAGATAAAACATAGTCACAAATTCTTTGCCATTTGCTCCATCAGGAGATGGAGCTGAATTCTCCCCCCTACAGCTGAGCTGAATCTGGGCTGATTCTGTCTCTTTGACCAATAGAATTCAGCAGCAGCAATGTCTGTCACTTCCAAGCAGAGCCTTGAAGAGGACTTGGCTGCTTCCACTTCCTAGCCCTTAGAATTCCTGTTCCTGGAACACTCGCTCTCCAAACCCGCCGGTCACGCCCTGGCCACATAAAGAGGCCTCATGTAGATGTTCCAATCAACGGCGCTATTGAGCTCCTTTGCAGCAGCCAGAACCAATGGCCAGCCTTGTGAGAGAGCCATCTTGGATATGGAAACCAACCAACAATGAGCTGACACCAAGTGAAAAAGAGATAAACTACCCCTATCAAGCGCTATGCAAATCATAAAATCATGAGTAAATAAATATTAATATTGTCTTAAACTACTAAATTTTATAGTGGTTTATCACACAGTAGTTGATAACTGGCACATCCTCTTATTTACTGCTATACTTTTAGTACCTGGTATGACATCTACTTCTGATAGGCACAGCAGCAGGAGTAAAGATGATGCACACAGCCTTGGTGCTCACAGAACAGTCAAAAGTGAAACACAGACTCTTAGGTAAAATGACAAGTATAATACATAAATGGTATGGAGTACTACAGGGTATCTGGCCAAACAGGAAGGGCACATAGCTCAGAATTGGTAGTAGAAGGAAGCTTCCTGGATGTGGCATTTAGGCTGAGACCTCACACTGCAGTAAGATCAAGAAACAGATATTTCAGGCTTGAGGCAAACAAAGTCATAAACAGTTAAAAAAAAAAAGAGCTCAAAGATTTCAGTGCTTCTAAATGAAATCAAAGAGTATGTGGGAGGCAGAAGAAGGAGTCACAAGACTGAGAAACAGGTGATAAAGTATAATGAAGGGTCCTAAGCTCTAAAGTAAGAGAATGAGGTGAGAGCTTAAAAAAGAACACCTCGTTACAGGGACACCAGTCAGAAAACCCTACAGAAACATAAGCAAGAGATGGTAAACCTGGCAGATCAAGAGATAATATACCAGAGTAGAAGTGGTGGGGATCAAAAGACAATGGAATCAAGAGGTAGAATCCATAGAGCTCTAAGCCATTAAGTGAAAATTTAGAAAAAGAGGGTAAAATTGTGTCTTCTAGGCTTCTGGCTTAACAACTAGAGAGATGATGCCATCCACTGAGATAATAAATTTGGGAGGGGGGATAGGTTTTGTAAGAGAAGATGGTATATTCAGTTGAGACATACAGAATTTGAGTTTTCTGTAGGCCACCCAAAAGTGGAGTTATCTAGTAGGCAACCAGATACACAGATCTAAAACTCAGGAAGAAATCAGGGTTTGAGATCTAAGATAACAGAGTCTTCAGAAGCTTTTTCTATCTTTGTAACACTAATCTCTCACTAGCAGTCCTCAACCACTCTATAATTCTCTATTTGTCTTTATAAAGTATCTCTCTCTCTTTTTGTTAACACTTCAAAAGCAGTGGTTTTATGTTATGAGGAAATCCAAGTTTAATCATTGTTTTGCCACAGGCTTTGCAAGGTAAGATGCATAAGGGCCACTGGTCAGGGTGTTTAACAGGTAGTTTTAGTGAGGAGAAGGAAGTACATTAGGGGCACTGCTCAGGAACCCTCCCCAGACTGGAGCGAAGCATCTGTTCTCCTGATCAAGGTAGAAAGCATGGAGAGGAGTTATTCTATGAAAGAAACCAAGGTCTATCTGGGGAATAAATGGAAAGCCAGAAAATCATTAAAAGGGCAGAGGTAAAGAAGTCTAGAAAAGAGAATCAGAAAATAGAAAGAGGACCAGAGAGAGAAAAGCTAACATATAAGACACTTCCCCTTCCTTGCTTCTGCCTTTGTGTCCCACCCTCACTGCCTCCTGGTCCATTTATGACTTCTCAATGGTTTCTAGTACAATCAGTTTGACAATTAGAAAATCTGGCTTGGAGACCTTTAAGTAGACCAAGCAGGACCTTAGCTTAAAAAAAGAAAAAAAAAACCACCATAAGGAGTAAAAAATTATACCATCTGACCAAGAAAAGAAACAAACATGACACTTGATACTGCAAACAAGCAAATACAAGGTTGTACAGTCTCTTCTCTGTAGTCTATCAGTCTTGTCTTTTAATTTCTGCCAACCACACAGAAAAAATCTTCAAGATCTGAGATGATAAAAATGCAAAATCTCATAGTAATCACTTGGGAGGTGGAGCTAGACAACCACAATGATTTTAACATAAAGTACCAGAGAGCTGTGTCATTTCACAAAGTAGAATCACAAAACTTTTGAGCTAGAAGGATCCTTAGGGATTGTCTTAATCAGTTTCAGCTTCTACAACAAAATACCATAGACTGAGTGGCTTATAAACAACAGAAATTTCTCACAGTTCAGAGGGCTGAATGCCCACATCCAGGTTGCAGAATGCTGACTTCTGATTATCTCCTCGGGTACCAAGAAAAAGAAGCAAGCTCTCCTATAAGAGCACTAATCCCATTCATGAGGGTTCCACCCTCATGACCTCATCTAATCCTAGTTACCTCCCAAAAGTCTCACCTCCTAATACCACCACATGGGAAGGGGAGCAGGGATTTCAGCTTATGAATTTTGGGGGGGACACATTCAGTCCACAACAGAGATCATTTGGTGGAATAGCTTTCTGGGAGCTGAGTGCATGAATTCACAATGACCATATCAAAATACTTCAAGTCAATCAAATTAAGAAAATCATTCCAAGCATAGCTATCATAAGTGAAAATTAATCATGAAAAAAACCTTATGGCTAACTTCTCTGGTATGCTTATTTACCTGGAAAATTTAAGAGAATCAACTCAAAAGCTGTTTAATAAATAGATTCAGAGAGTGACTAGTTACAAGATAAATATACATTAAAAAAATCAGTAAATCTTTATTTACCAACAAAAATCTGGTAAAAATACATACATATATACATATACACAGAGACACACAAAGAGAAATCCCATTCACAACAATAAAAAATAAAATACAGTGGACCAAACAGAAGGCCAAATGATAAAGCTTCTGATACCCATGGAGGAAGAATAGATCATTCATTAAAAAGTATAGAGAAAATGGGCTAATAAAAAGCTTTAAATTGTTTTGAAACCTGTATTTCACACTATACAACCAAACATGTTCTTCAAACCCAAAATTTAAAATTGAAATTATGAGAAGAATTGAAATATAAATTAATAGATATATAAACATAAGGTAGAAAAAGCCTGCAAGATACACAAAGGAAAAGCAAAATGTAACTACAGAAAGTTTTAAAACCTGTGACAGAGAAGGGGAGAGAGTATAAAGTTAATTATACCCTAATAAAACTGTTAAAATAAAGAAAAGATGGTAATACCCAAAAACAGCAAGCTTTGTAGTAAAGGATAAAGTGATACAACCTTTCTGGTGGGATATCTGTCCATATGTATCAGTCAAGGACATATATTTTGACCCAATTACTCCAACTCACAACAACTTTTCCTTCATAAAGAATAATGTATCTCCACAAAGGGATATTAGCTATTATAATGACAGTGTGGCACTGCTGGTCATAATGACTGAAAGGAATCTAAGTGTTGAAGAATGGAGGACTGCTTATACATTAACACAATAAAATACTGGGTAGTATGGAGCCACCAAATATTATGTGGGAGGAGTAACAACATTAGTAATATAAAATGTTAAATGAAAAACAAATGCAAGCACCAAATGGCAAGAATCCACTTTTAGTTTTAAAAATATACAGTAGCTATATCTACACATACTCATGTTTATCTGTGTATATCTAACATTACATACAACACACACACGACACATAGGATATAGAAATTAAAATTACCCCTAAACTAGTTAAGAGATATGAAAGTTGGAAAAGAGAGGCAGGTTATCAAGTCTCACTATACCACGCACAACCACCAACCTTAAGTGATTATTCGAACCACAAGACTCCTAGACTTCATGAAGCCTACTTTAAGGAATGCAGTAAAAAAAAAGATGGGTGAAAATGTTGACAAAAAAAAAAAAAACAGACAGGGGGAGGTTAAGAATAGTACAGGAAATTGAGAAGCCACAGAACTGATATGTGCAACCCATAAACATGAACTAAGAGGTGTGGGGATGGTGGGATGGGGCGCAGAGTGGAGGGGATAACAGGGGGAAAATGGGACAACTGCAATAGCATAATCAATAAAATATATCCAAAAAAAAAAAAAGATGGAAATGGTGGTGCCACTGGCCCATCTCCTATCAACTCGATCTCCTCCTGCAAGCCCTGCCAGAGATCCAGGATAATCAATCCACTGTCTCGCCCCAGGATGGCAAGAGATGTAATGTTAGTAACTCCTCTTGGAGTAGCTACTGAGACAACTCCAAAGTTACCTCTTTTGGGAAATTCTAAACAGGTCGATACTGATTCCCACTAATTAGCAGAAAACAGAAAGCATGCCTCTGCAGCCAGGGCCTATGGCGCGGGGTCAGCGTACTTGCACTGTTATCACCCAGTTCCAACAGAAGGAGGTGCTTCTCACCAAATTAGTTATAACAAGAGTGGGAGCTTCTCACTAATCTAAGTATTCTGAAGACCCACTATATAAAAGCGGAGACCTAATTACTTTGGTTCAACCTTTTCATCTTATTTAAGAACAAATTTTAGTAACACTAAGAGATAAAACATTCCTGCTAACCGAAATCGTGACTCATCTTTCAAAACTAGTACTTGCAGTACAAATCTTCCTTTTCAGCCTCTCTCAAGGCAAAATAACCCTGAATAAAACTTTTAAAAATTTGCAACAGACTGGGTAATTATGTTTGATCATTTATTTTTATAAAATTTCCACAATAGGCATTACTTTTTGTAACAGAAGAAAAAATTTTTCTCACAGGAGGCTAAACTACTACACTGTAATTGCTTGACCTAAGATACACATCCACAGCAGCATGTTCTTTAGGCAGATATACCATAACTAGTCTGTCATAAGTTATCACATAAAACAGTCTAATCAATTTGAAAAAGTAAATCATTCTTCTAAACGTAGACTTCCTGACCTACAAAAATTTATGAAAATTTGCAAATGTCTATAATGCTTATTTCAAACCTCTTATATCTATTTTATTTCCAAAATGTAATACAATAACCACCTTTCCTAGGCAACTAAGTTAAGAAAAATAACAGGCCCTGGCCTGGTAGCTCAGTTGGTTAGAGTGTCATCCCAATACACCAAGGTTGTGGATTCAATCTCCAATCAGGGCACATACAAGAATCAACCAATGAATGCATAAATAAGTGGAACAACAAATCGATGCCTCTCTCAGTTTCCCTCCGCACCCCCCCTCCCCTGCTTTCCTCTCTCTCGAAAATCAATAAATTAAAAAAAAGAAAAGGAATAAACCTGGAATTACTAAATATTTTCATGGAGTCAGCCACAGATACCACATGCAACATAGAACAATGACTGAATGATATGATCTTGAGATATTCTTCATACAAACTGATAGATATCTAATGAGCACTATTGCATGCCAGGGCCTATATTAGGTGCTAAAGATACAAAATGCTAACACAGAGATCCTATACTCCAGTTTTCTGCCTATCTAGTCAAAAGGACATGCACTATGATGAATATAACTGTAGAATATATATACACACTCCTACCCCTTACAGCCAATTCCAAAAATCCAAAGAGCTCTAAAAACTAAATTGTTTTCTAAGTTGTAAATAAAACAAGACCTAACTTTTCATGGTCTTTTTTTATTCTTCTTAGTATGAATATGCATAATTTTTCTAGGAAAATTAATGTGAATGATTATGGGGCGACTGCTCCAATGCACAGGACGTTTTATGATATACAGCATACACGCCATATTAATCTTCTAAATTCCAAAACCTTTTCACTTCTGAGACACATATGCCACCATGGATTTCAGAGACAGGGTTGTAGACAAGGTCTGGAGAATGCAAAGTTGGATTATTTTAAGAAGCAAAGGAGTCAGTTGAGCAAGGTATAAATTATATAGTCAGAGAAGCCATCAGAA
Organism: Mormoops blainvillei; assembly: GCA_004026545.1. Taxonomy (NCBI): domain Eukaryota; kingdom Metazoa; phylum Chordata; class Mammalia; order Chiroptera; family Mormoopidae; genus Mormoops; species Mormoops blainvillei. The sequence goes on along the minus strand of PVJD01001421.1, from coordinate 244,586 downwards.
AAAAAAAAAGTTATTATAGGCTCCAAAACATAACACTTGAAAATTTTAAACCAATCCTTTTATACAACCACGAAAGACATCTTTTAGTATCTCTACAGCTTTACTTCCTTGTTTTGAAATACATGAGCTGATAAACCATATTTAATAATTCTCCAAAGAGATAAGAGCATTACTATACCAATTTTGTATTTTCATCCACAAAGTACAAACTTTCTGTTTCATTAGCCCATAAAGCCTTATACCAAATAAATGCACACTTTCCATTAGGTTCATTCAAATACAGTCAGTCTTGATTATGCAGATATAATCAATCACACTGCAGATTATCCACAGAACATGCATGGCAGATTAACTATGTGCCAGATACTATCTAATCATTTTGTATCTGTATGTTATACCATGTGTATATATGTATGTACATACAAACATGTATTCTCATTTAATCCTCAAAAAATACCTTGCTGAGATAGTTACTATCTTCATTTTAAAAACAGAAAAGTGTAGTGAGGATAAGTAACTGGATAGCATGACATTATAATAGACATCACGATAACAGAGTGTAAGATTTGAGAAAACATTTACAACAGGGATTTGTTGTTATAGTGACTTCTTTCTCAAACTCAGTATTATCCTAGTTAATAGAGAATGAATGCTGCTGGAATCAGCCCCACAGGCCCTCCCCACCCTCAATACTCCTCGCGCCCCCAACCTCTTTCCCTTCCTACAACTAACCCCAGCCTCAACCTCTCATTTCTCAAATTCCAGTACACACTTTATATCAATGCCATTATCTCTCTATGTTAAGGGATGTCTTAGATAAGTTGTACAAGCACCACCCCTCAAGGCTGGTGCTGCCACAAGACAAAGCTTTCTGTGGTCTGAGACTAAAAGTGAATAGGAACAAATGATATATTAGTATGTTTATAAAACACAAATTATTTAACTCAAAGTATCATTCTTTATTCTGAGGTTGTCCTAACTTTTTCAGCGTAGAAAAATGATAAAAAGTTGGTAACCCAGTCAACCCCCAAAAAAACTGATAGAATAAGAAAAACAGAATGAATCTATCAAGTATGCATCAGGAGGTAGAGTTCAGGCATCGGCAGGAAATAAAGGACTGAAAACTTGCACGGTCAAACAGAAGCAGATACTACTTTTACATTTAATAGTGACATATAAACTTAGAGACTGGTCCAGCAAACAAGTGCAAACAAAATAAATCTTTGCAAATTTCACTATTTTATTCAGAAACGATTACAAACATTGAAGAACTAATACTAGTTCTTCATTTCTAAATGGAGAAATTTTTTTAAAGGTGACAATTTGGATTTTAAAATGAAAGTTCATAATTCTCAACAATAGGAAAGGAGACAAAAAAGAATATCATTACTTTATGTTCGAAAAAGGCACCACAAAGAATTAATTGCTAAAAGCATGGACTCTAGAGTCAGCCAACCAGAATCCCAGTTGAGCATTAGCTGTGTAAACCTGAGCATATGACTTTTACCCTCTCTCTTTCAGTTTCCTTAAAAGTTGTCATGAGGATTAAATGAGTTAAGATTGGTAAAGTGCTTAGAACAGTGCCTGGTATTCAGTAACTACTTCAAAAGTACTGTCATAAATATTAGTTTAAAACATTAAGAAACAATGGTAAAGGAAGAACTAATGACTATAAAAATTCCAGTACTAAAAATAGTTGCTATTATACTTCCATAAAGTTGTTTTAAAGTTAAGAACAATACAACGGATACAAACTTTCAAACTTTTCAATTTATGTTTGTTTCCATTACATTAGGAAAAAATCTGAATCCCGTTGGCATATCCTTAACAGGTGGAGACCCTTAACTGTTTAAAAATTTGCTTCCAAGGCTGAGGATGGCAATTCTCAAAGAGGCTGTGTTTGAGAGAAAGAGCACACACTCAATACGTCCACCAATTAAAGGAACTCATCCCAGCAGTGCATTCAGAAATCTAGGTTGATAAAATCCAACTACCTATGGCTGAGCAATTCCTTCAGCTGGAAGTACAGCAAGATTCATGGAAAATTCGCAGACCAGATTTAGGAACCACACAGCATACACATCTGGTACCGGCACTCTTCCTGGTTGGGGCAGCCATCCCCACCGCACCACCACCACCACCAGTTCTGCTGCTTATTCCCTTCCTGGGGAACCAGACTTGGCCTGCTCACTCTGCATAAGGGATCTCCCTAAGGGAAGTCTTCTCAGTTCATCCTGCTATTTACCCTTTCTCTCAAGCCACCTCTACAGCCACCATGAATTACTAAAAGGCACTTGCTCACTGATACATCATTTTATTTCTTATCACACATCTACATCTTTACTACTTAATGATGGATCCGTTGTCCAGCCGGCACCTAGAAGCATACCAAGCTGAATCACAGACCTACTGAATCAGAACTGGCATTTTAAACTAGAGTTCCAAGGGATTCCTATGCACATTAAAGTTTGAAAAGCAATGTTCTATATGGCTACTGCAGATAGTTGTATAATTTTAAAATGCTCGATTTTCCATTTGAATTCAGACATATGCTGGGAGAATTAGCAAGGTGTAGAATCAGAAAACCTCATTATGAGAAATAACCAACATATAATTGAACTTCCTTACCAGCGATATCAATCATAAGTGTTCAAAAGATTTATATTATTTTCAACAATGCCTACAGTTAACGCTTCCTGCTTTGCGTCATTATTTTGTGCAATAGCACAAAATTAATAATATGCAATCTGATTTAGACTATATTTCATTGTCCAAAGAGTACAAAAGAATGACTGGGTCTAGAAATTTCAGCGCAATCCGGTCCAAAGGTGTGCAAACTGGGTGCTAAAATTGCGGGATTAGGTCCAATTTAAAGTCGACAAATGAATTTTTTTCCTGAAAGGCATTCAGAAAAAAATCTTAAGGATGTAAACTTTAGGCATACATCATATTCCTGAAACCAAAATAAAATTGCTTAATAGTAGCATTGAAAAAAGTCATTTGTCGAACCGAAAATTGTTTTTAGAGGTTTGTGTTCGTTTCCAGGAAAAGGGGGGGGGGGGATAACTTTCATCCTCAGCGAAGTTTTTCTCGCATCCTGAAAGGCCTCTCAACTTGCACGTTCTTACAGATGAATAAACTTAAGTCGTACTAAAACAAGGTCACGATGGTTGCCTCAAAGGTTAAAAAGCTTCTCTCTCTCCCTCTCTCTTCTAAAGGTTGCATTTTAAAAGATTTGGGATTGCCGGCCAGTTTCGCTTCCGGCTTGCGAAGGAAGCGTGCTACCCAGCGCTGAAATGAACAGGGAAATTTACCAAGTAGGAAGTTGAGCCTTAGTCCAGCCACCATGCTCTACCCTCTGGCTGCAGCTGGCCTTGCAGCCTAGACCCCACTCTCCCGAGCAGGGTAAGGCAGGCAGGCTGAGGAAGGCAGTCTCCACGCCCTCCCGCCCTGGAGCTGGGGAGCCTCCCTCCCGTCACCCAACCCGCACGCCGACCCGGGAAGCGCACACGCGCGGGGCGGTGCAACTACCCGTCGGCGGCGGCGGCGGCAGCGGTAGCGGCAGCACCAGCACCCGCACCCTCAGGCCTTCCCTTGAGGAGGCGGCAGCTACAGCAGCAACGGCAGGGGAGGCGGCACTCGGGGCTCCTCCTGAGAGGCTGACGGGGAAGCCAGGGCGGGAGTCACTGCATGTGGGGGATACACTGGAGGAAGGCAGAGGCGCTCAGAGGGCTCAGCTTTTTTACGAGCATCATCATCATCATCATTATTTTATTTTACCTGTGGCGCAGAAGGGCTCCCCAGCTCCTACTCCCTGAATCCTCCTCCTCCCTCCTCTTTCAATCTCTCTCTCTCTCTCTCTCTCTCTCTCACTCAGTCTCTGCCGGGCGCTCGTGGAACCGGCTGGCCCGACCAGAAAGAGAACAGGGAGGGAGGGGTGGTGGCGGCGGCGTTGACCAGCGACCACGTGACCACGCTCGCGCCGTAACGGCAGCCACCTCCTACCGCGCGCCCTCCTCGCGCTCCACCTCTAATAACCCCGGGCTCGTGGGTCCGGGGCGCTCGTGCGCAGGCGCCCGCCTGGGCCTGGAGACTGCGCGAACGCGCGACGTGCTTCCTCTCGGGGCCAAGTCTGTGGGGCCCCACGAGGCTCGAGTTGGGGATTGAGCTGGCAGGTTGAGAGGGCGCATGCGCAGGAGGCTTTTTAAATTTTTTTTTTCCTACCTCTACCCCGCTCCACCACCCCACCGCCACCAACGTGCAGCTGGAGTCCGGGGACCCGCCGCAGAGACTTAACCGTTCACACTCACCATCACCTTTCCAGGGTGGGAGTGCGAGGAAGGGGAGATGTCAGCCCACGGAACTGTTCAGGCCTAAGAAATTTCATTTCCTTGTTGTCTGCAAATGGTCTTCATTAGTTTTCTGTAGCTGAGTAGACTCCTATTCAGGCTTCAAGACCCCAGCTTATGTGTCATTTTCTCTGTGAAATGGACCCTGCTCTGTTTTGGGGGACGAGGGGGGCGGTTGTTAGCATTTTGTGCTGACCTACTGTAATATAACCCATACAGTAATAATATATAATAGTTTTTACAAACCCACAATACTAGACGTTTTGTAAAAAGGTTTTGTCTTTTCCATGTAACCTAGGACGGTGTGTCTTCAAGCATTGTGGCATGCCAGCACTAAGTTCTGATGACTATGAGAATACAGGCAAGGCCTACACCCTGTGTCTTGTTGCCCTCCACTTCTGCTTAATCATGATTTAAGATTCCCTTTAACCTAAGCACACGTGGAATGCTAGTGTTTGTTTCCCCAATAGGAAAGTCTTTGAATGGCAATGCTAATTAGAGTAGTAAATGCTTCACCTAGTAAAAAAGATTTATGATCTTTTATTTGCCTATCTCCAACGAGCCCTCCAAAGGAAATTGACACTCTTGAGTCCAGCAAAGAGAAACCAAGAGAGAGAAAGTTCAAATTTCGGAAGGTTAGCTATCTTCGGGGAGGGTCTTACTGTGTGGGAGACATTTTTTCACAGTCCAATGCTGCCCTTCACATAGGGATTCCTTCTTTTTCTCTTGTCCCTCTTTGATGTAGAACCTGGACAGATGAAGTTAGTGCTTCTGGCTAGAATTAATCAGATCAAATAATTAAAATGGAAAAACTCACTGACAGTTCTGGCGAGACCAGTCATCCTTACTGTTAAACTAGCGAATACTGACATGATGTTCAAGAAATAGAACTAAACAAAATCCCCCCAAAATGTTGGGATAAATGTTGAACAATAAACTGTATTAATAGGGGCTTCTGAGAAACTAGAAAGATCATCTTGAGAAGGAAAATTTTTCTTTCTACCTTTTTAGGTTCTTTGCCCAGCCTAATAATCAAATTAACATATCACAGATTAACAAGAGAAAAACAAATTTAATTACATACATGTGGGATCCCAAAAGAATATGAGACCCGAGGGCAAGTTGGGCAGTTGAGCTTTGCATAGTAAGTCTTCACTTAACATTGTTGATAGCTTCCGTGACTTTAAGTGAAACAACATACAACAAAATCAATTTTACCATAGGCTAACTGATACAAACAAGTTCCTAGAGCATTTCATCAACATAACGAAACAACATTGAAAGAAATGACATTATTCAAGGACCTGCTGTACTGAGCTAAGAAATGGGATGGGGAGCAGGGCTTAAATGAGGGAAAACATAATTCACAGGAAAATAAGAGGAGCAGATGTTTGGTAATTAAATGTTTGCCCTGCCGTACAGATAGGTCATTCAGATAAAAAGATAAGTCTGGTAATAATTCTTCTTCTGAGACACATGGTCTACATACATTCTTTTAGTAATTTAGTGACAGGTAAAAATTTTTCTTGAATCTGTTGGACATTGGTTGCCTTCCAATAGTCCACACTGCCAAAGTGAGCTATCGAAGTATGCATGCACCTTCAGTCACGACCCTCAAAACTCCAGTCTTATGTGTCTGCGATATTGAAAGACACTTCACCGCACTCACCAATGTATACACCCACAGAATGATCCTACCAAGTAGCTTGTTACTACCTAGTTTATGTAAGTAGCTTTCTATTCTAAATATCCAATCCAAGGTTCAGACTCTGGGAGAATATAATTTTGGTGGCTCCCGATGAACCATGCCTTCCCAGTATTCACACCCTTGTGTAATCCTGTCCCCTTGCATCTGGGCTGGACTTGTCACCTGCATTAAACAATAGAATGTAGCAAAAATGACTATACCAGGTTAGGCCTAGGCCTTAAGAAGGCTTTGCAGTGATCACGTTGAACTTTACCAGAGCTGTCATCATGGAAAACAGAAGTGATTAGGAAATAACCCCTGCCACCTGCCTGTGTTCTGGGAAATGGCTTAAAACAAAAAGAAACACCCTTCCTCATGTGACTTAGGTGAGATTCACCATCCACTCCTTCTCATAAGACTGGAAGATGATTCCTTGTTTACCTGTGACAAAACCAAACACAGGTCTTTCTCTTTTTGCCTAAACCTGTTCACAATTCAGACAAAAATCCTTTAATTTCCAGTTTGTCTCATGAATGATTAGCTGAGATTAGAACTGTTTTTCCCCTTGAAACTAGCTAGACTCAGAGGCTAACATTTCCTGATTGACTGAGACTTCCCTGATTACAAAATAATCCCAATTGTAGTCAATCCACCTGTAACTTGTCTACTCCTCCCTATAAAAGCATAAAGTATAAGTACCCTGCCAAGGCACTCTGATTTCATCTTCAAACCTCGGTAGCCTCTCTACTTCAATAGCCATAATAAAAACTATTTCTTTGCTTGTTTGTTTTTTGCCTTTGATAGTCACTTTCTTTTGCCCTTTGGGGGAAGCACCATGTAAGAAATCCAACTGCTCCAACACTACCATGCTGGGAGAAGTCTAACCTAGCCAGTCAGGGAGTCCAAATGGAGGAAAACGGAAGCCCCTGGCTAATGGCCCCAGCTGTGCTCTGGTTGGACACAAGCCGCACATACAAGTGAGGCCCTCTTAGAAGTAGATTCTCCCACCCTGGTTAAGTTGCCCCAGATAACACCACATGGAGCATAAATGGAGCTGTTCTCCACCAAACCCAAACTGCGGAATTATAGGCAAATAAATTTGTTGTTGTGTTTAGCCCCCGAGTTGGGTGGTGGTTTGTTAGGTAGCAATAAATAATCAGAATAGACCTATATGTCCGGCTCTCTCCTAGAGATTTGTCTCAAATCGTCCCACTGCTGCCTCAAACTTAACCTGCTTTAATTGAGTTTATCAAATTCTCCCCAAATCTTCCCCTTTCCCTGTGCCCTTACCTCTACTGGTGGTGCATTATCTTCCCCTCCCACCCTGAGCCCCAAGGAGATGACCTATGAGCGTTCCTTGACTCTTCCTTATCCAGCTACATTCAGGCACGAAGTAATGGGGTTCCCTCTTCAGCCCCACTAACATTTTCTCGCCTCTGATCATTATCATCTCTCTCCTGAACTACTGAAAATTAGTCATTTCCTTCCACATTACAAAAAAAGAGTCACATGTGTACCCAGATTACCTTAGAGGTTTACTGGCAGGCAGGAAGTGAGGAGACATGGGACACCAACCCAGTCATCTCCCATCATCACCTGCAGCCTGGTAGTTTCAAGGCTGGGAGGCCCAGCTGTGGAGAGCCATAGCAGTGACCCCCATTCTTTAGGCTATACTTGTAGCTCTAGGGGTACAGCTCCTCTCTGGCTTCTCACATCCTTAGTCTCCACGAAAAAACATGAGTCTGCTAATCCCCAGTCAGCACAGAGCATATTGACAAGGGCTGAGAGTGGCCTGCAATCTAATCTCTTTAGGAAAAAGAAACTTAAGTAATAAAGCTGATGATTAATTAAACTCCAGAAAATATAAACATTGTATGAAATTCATTTTGAGTTATGCTACTTACAATACAATTCATATTTTTTTAAGCTAGAAAAACTAAATTTGAACCAACGTCAGCACTATTAGAAAAAAACAATTGAGAAAATTTTGCAGCTACATGTGTGGTAGTTGGTTCTCTACTTTAGCATGTGTTCATCATTCTCTGTCTTAGGGCATGGAGAAAGGGAAGCTCAAAAAAAAAGAAAAAGAAGCAGGTGTTCTCCAGGTGGAACACTCTCTCCTAGCCCTCTGCCTACTGGGGACATAGCCTGGACCCGCCCTGGCCAGGCCAACATCTGTATTCTGTCTACTTGGCTCTTCTCCCCTCCATTCCACTTAGTTTGCCTGGATAAATAGGCCACCATCAAATTCTGAAATTGCCATAGTGGCCTAGACTAACATTATGACATGATGGACATTTGCAGTCTGGCAGTGAGAAGGGTATGTTAAGTGTGGGCTGTATGTGAAACCGATGTTAGGAATCATCTCCTCATTTGCTACCTTTTCCGTTCATTTATGGAAATACCCTGCTCAGATCTCCCGCTGCAGGGAGCACAGGTGAATTTTAGTCTCAGTTGCCGCCTGCTGGATCCACCATTGTGTTTGTGCTGAAGCCACATTTTCCCTGGGCTATTCCCAGTCAAAGATTAAGCAGAGTAGAGGCATTAGTGCAGCCTCATTGTCGGGAAATGCAAGTTTGCTCAGTGGGTGGCTTTGGCTCCAGGATTCCCCATAGGCCTGTTCAAGCCTTCTGAGAACTGGCAGCAGTCTTAGGATCTTCCTAGCCAATCTCCCCTCCTTTCCCTTAGCTTTTACAGGTGTCAGACCTGCATCGTGGCCTGACGTTTCTCTCGCCCTGCTTCTCCTTCCTTCCATTTATCCTTCACTGGTATTCTCTCATTAAAACTATTGCACATCCAATCTCATCTTGATATCTGCTTCTCTGGGAGCCTGAACCAAAACAGACCCCATTCTACAACTTCCTCTGGCCCACCCTCAGACTAGAGCTACAGGTCACAGTTATGAATAACAACAAGAAAACTAAGTTCTTTAATTCTTTTGCATTTTGAGTTTTGAAGAACTTTTCATCTTTCAGGGTCATCCATTAAAATGGAGCTAACCCCAGGTAGAGATAACAAGCTAAACCCTTTCAATGCTAAGAGAATAAGAAGGATTGTTTAAGAGTTATTTTGACCCTGAAAATAATTAAGACTGTAAAATATTGTGAGGATAATAACAAAAATTACTGAAAGTTTTATAGGATAACAAGGGTACCCCTCTCCCCATTTTGTGTTGCTACAGAAGATACTTTGGGGGCTATTGTCTAGCTCATAATAAGGGCTATCTCCCCCCAATTCTCAATCGCCTTTCCCTTCTCCCCACCCCCAAAACCCATCAAGAACCTGAAACAAACAGGGCCCACCAGCCTCTCTTTCTGAAAGAATTGGGAATTGGGCTTAAAAGGCAACTAGTTAGTCTTTCCACATGACTGGAACTTTAACAACCCAATGCCGTAGGCCATTTTATTAGTCAAGGTTTGATCGGGAAACTAGAAACCACATCAATTATTTACAACAGGGAATCTAATACAGGGAAAGAGTACACAGATGATGGAAGAGCTGAGAGCCCAAGTGATGGGGAGGTGGCCTAGAGTCTAGCAACAGCAGGAGGGAACTATGCTACCCTGAGCCAAAGAGACACAAGGAAGAGATCCTGTTTCTGGGGCCAGGAGGCTTTGATGGCTCTGCACCACGGAGGTGCAGAGCCTGGGAAGTTGCATGCAGAAAGAACTGCTTATGGCAGCTTTCCTCAGACAGCACTTGCGAGGTTTCCCCCACCCCACTGGCAACCACAAAGAGTGGGACAGAGTCAGTTTCCTAAACAAGGGCTGTGGCTATTTTTCGGATGGGGAAAGGGATGCTTGGCAGATAAAACAGTGAGTGTTCACTGCATTCCTCCCTGCTTTGCTTACTCAGCACATGTATGCAACCTTCTTATACACGCTTTCAAAATACTGTCACCTAATATAAAATAACTACCCATTTACTAACCCTGCAATTAAAGAGTAGGTGTTACTAGCAGGTACGAAACAAATTGATCAGTGATATTAGGATGTAGTGATAGATACCAGGCTTGAAAGTCATTTTAACTCTCATGAAAGTCATAGAAAAACAAGAAGGATATTATTTTACAAAGAGCATACCAAGGAGGGAAAAAAACTGAAACCAGAAATTAATGTGTATGTAGTGTCTGCATAGTTACATGTGATAGACTGGGAGCTCCTCTTCCCTTCCAAACTCATTTTCTCTTCTTTCATTGGAAATGAATTTTAGCTGGGCATATAGCCGCCTCTCCGGAGACTGCATTTCCCACTCTGCTTTGTGACTGTATATGGCCATGTGACTTTGTTTTCATCTATGGAGTATAAGCAGGTGCATCGTATACATTTTCCGCATTACTTGATTAAAAAAAAGTTGCTTACCCTATACTGTCTTTTCTCTATTCCCACCACCTGGACAGAGACATGGTGGCGGCCCAGCTTCCAGGGTGCAGCACCGTCAGAGACATGAGGTACAAGGAAACTTGGTCCCTAAATCGCTTCATAAAGAGCTGCCTTCCCAACCTTGACTTCTCCCATACATCTTAAAATTAGAGAGAAATTAACTTTTCCTTGTGTAAACCACTGAACTTTTTAATCTTTAAAAAGAAACCCTGCTTACCCTGTATCCTACCTGATATAATATCTAAGATATTATATTCTATTAACTAAGTTGACATGCTGAGAATCTCACAAAAGACTGTCTAGATCAATTTTTAAAACAAATAGGTAAGTCCACTTGCCCTTAGAGAAAATCATGTCAATGTTTATGGATATATGAGGAACAGTAAATACTTTCATATTACAAGGCCCACTTTTGCACCATTATACTCTCTGTCATCACCAGAGCACCCATGCTCGAAGCTGCCTGTAAAGATCTTGGAGCCACCAGAGACGTTATGCGGCAGTATGAAATAGAGGTTACGTGCATAGAGCAAGGAGTAGAATTGCCCAGGTTCAAATCTCGGTTCCCCTTACTTGTTAAGGACATAATCTCAAGCAAGTTACTTAAATTGCTTAACCTCTGTGGCTTCGGTTCCATCTGTGAGATGGGGTTTAACAGCCCCTGATGTATCAGGTGATTGTGAGCATTAATTGAGACAATCCACCATGAAGTAAGGCATTTAGCCCTTGGTAATTAAAAAATAGATATTTTATATTATATTATTTTATATCTTGGAGTCTTAATCAAAAAAGTCTTTAATAGTAAAGTATATCTTCAGTCTGTAGGAAGAGCAAATTCTTCTAGACATAACAATAACGATTGGGATTCACTGTTTGCGCACAGAAAATAGAAAACTCTGGACTTTACTTTGGAAATCAAAAAAACAAGGTGTTTTTTTTGGCCTTGCCTGGTGCGGCTCAGTTGGTAGGGTGTTGTCTGGCAAAGTGAAAGGTCGCCAGTTCGAATTCCCAATCGGGGCACATGCCTGAGCTGCAGGTTTGGTGCTAGGTCGGGGCGGATACAAGAGGTAGCTGATCCACGTTTCTCTCTCACATCGATGTTTCCCTCCCTCTCTTTCTCCGCCCCCCTCCTCATTCTAAAAATAAATAAATAAATAAAATCCTTTTTTAAGAATATACTTGAAAAAAGACAAATATATTTTCGTTGACCTGCTCGAACATATACGGTGTACCTACTAATATGCCTAAATGGTATGGCAGTACAAGAATGTCTTAACTTTGTTATTCTGGAAGTACCATATCTCAAAGCACTATCCAACAAGGAAAAAGAACTTACTGGAGGAAAATAATCAATTTTGATTTCCACAGTTTTGTAAAAAGATAATGGAATCATGATCACAGTGATGTAAAGCCATGTCTTTGAAGCTTTTGTTTTTGCGACAGCAATTATTTTCATTGGATTACTTATTCGTGGTCAGGATTGTACAGATGGTTCCTTAGTAAATACCTTTCCACAGTGATTTCATAGTATCTGTATGCCATATGAGCCCCTTACATTTTTTCCAGATGTAGCCTTAAAATGTGGCAAGAAAAGAGTAAATAAGCAACACAGTTTATACCATGCAGTTCATATCCCTGTTATAAAGTTTGTCCCATTGAGTTATGACCAGCTGCTTGAATGTCTGACTTTCCCTAGACTGTGAGCTCCTCCAGGGCAAGCAGTATGTTGTATTCATCTCTGCATCAGCAGTGTTTTAAGAAGAGCTTAGCATCTGGTAGGTATTTGATAAATGTTTGACATGAATAAGAGCAAATATGTATCACATTGTGGAAATCATCAACTTGCTACATGGTTGAAGAGTGTTTTATGGATCTATTGCAATATAACAAATTATCACAAGTGAAGCTCTTTAAAACAACATACATTTATAATCTCACTGTTTCTTCAGGTCCAGAGCCTGCGCATGGCTTACCTAGGTCCTGGCTGCAGGATCTCTCACCTGTTTGCAATCAAGATGTTAGCTGAGGCTGTAGCTCCCAGCTTGATTACATGGTTTACATGGTTGCTGACAGAATTCAGCTCCTTGCCAGTTGCAGGACTGAGGGCCTCAGTTTCTTGCTGTCAACTGGAGGCTGCCCTCCGTTTCTTGCCAGGTGGGCCTCTCCGTAGGGCAGCCCACCGCATAGCAACTTGCTTCATCAAAACCAGCAAGAGAGAGGCTCTGGCAGATAGCTCATTTGGCCGTTTGTAGATTCAATTCCCGGTCAGGGCACACGCAAGAATCAATGAATAAAGTGGAAAAGTGGAACCACAAATCAAAGTCTCTCTCTCTCTCTCTCAAAATCAATAATAAAAATTAAAAAACAACAACAACAAGAGAGAGAGTTTTCTAGCAAGACGGATGTAACAATCATTATATAACATCATCATGGAGGTGACCCCTCGTCACCTTTACAATATACTGTTTGATAGAAACAAGTCACAGGTCCTTTCCATACTTATTGGTAAGTATTACATGTAGCATGGGTACCAGGGAGTAGGGATAATTGGGGGCTATCCTAGAGCCTGTTCACCCCAAGCAAGGCCTTGGTATGAGTAAGATATTAGTACTTGATCCACTGAAATGAAGAATCTTGGTTAGGTTCACATTCTAATTCATGAGAATGTCCACATGCTTGTTAAAATGTGTTAATGCTCCAAACACATGATGCAAGAGGAAGAGTGTCTCTAGCAGAAGTCCTTACATTTTGAATGAATGAGTCATAACTCATTAACCAAAACTTACTGAACCATCAAATCACCAGACAGTAGTTTTGTTAGGCTGAATGTCTACCTAGAAGTCCTTTAAAGTGGTGACTGAAATTAGAACATTGAAGGTATGCAACATCTCTTTGCTAGCTTAGGGATTCACAGCAAAAAAAAAAAGTCTCATATGCTTTTTGGTATGCTCAATTGATTTCATCCATTGGAATAGCCAGCCAAAAACACAGAGCATGCACACCGGTAGACAAATGCATGAAAATTGTCAACAATGGGGGAGATATTAATTAACTATTGTTGCAACAATGCTTCATAGTAAACAATTCCAATGCCTTAACGACTTACCGAAGCATTTATTTTTCTTGCTCAGGGATTGCAGGTTGGCTGTGGTTCGCATGATCTAGCTTGGGTTTGGCTAGGCCAGACTGGGCTAGGTTGGACTCCAGCCTTTGGGCAAGGTTCAGGTCTGTTCCACATGCCTTCTTCATTCTGGACCAGCAGCCTTGTAGGGGATGTTCATGTTCCGCTCATGGGAGATGACAGAAGGGTAAGAGGAGCAGGTAGAAACATTCAATAACTCTTAAGGCTGTGCCTCAAAAGCAGCACGCAATCGCTTCTGCCCATGTTCTATTGGCTAAAGCAAGTCATATGGCCAAGTCCAATATCAATATGGTACAAAAATATACTCTGTTTACTGTGGAGGAAGGCAATGCAAAACCCCATGACAGAAGACATGGCAAATAATTCAAATATAAGGAGAAACTAAAAAGTGGGCAGTAATGAGTGAAGCGCAAGGTAGCCAACCTTAGAAGCTGATCAAGTCGCTTGTGACAGTATAATGAGCTCCCTGACTGCTGCTTTAAAAGAACAAGCCATGCCACGATGTAACTAATCCAGTCCATCCCACAGCCCCATACTGTGCTCCCTCGATATGCAATCCTCTATAAAATACAAAATCTACATTATGGTAATATAATAAAGGTAAAGATTTTACAAGCACAGTGCCTTAAAAATTATAGTTCCCACGGCCAATATAACATAGTTTTTTGTGCCCATATACTGTAAAGACAGAAGTCCTAACTATAAACAGTAATGGGAAATCATGCATATTCAGGGATGAGGGTTATGAAAGAGTTATGGATTCAGTTTGGGAATTTTATTTTATGGACGAAGCCTCGAGTAATGTACAGCATAATACAAGTGAATGTTTAATAGGTGACTGAATAAAGGCTACAATGTTGTAATCCAAATAGAAAGAAACGCATTTTCTAAGATATATTATGGATAGTGCCAATATTTTATTCCTGTGTTTTTGTTTCAAATTTTAGTGGTTTTCTTTAACTCATGGTTCTTTGTTGGTATCTGTTTCCTCATAAATGAGTCACCTTCATGAACCTGGAAAACTGACATACTACGATTCCATTTATCTTTAAACTCACAAACCCTCCGGAAATCATCTGTTTTCAACTATTGCTTACCTATACAGTTGAAGTGAATAAGTATGGGATCATTTTAACCCTGCCATTTAACTTCACTTATCAGAGGGACATTAGATGTTATACTGTATTTAATTAATTAAATAAATATTACATTTAATTTAAATTACACATAGAAATCCCAGCGGTTGAAACACTATATTATCAAATATACTTAAAGAACATAAGGCTATTCCTTCCAATATAATGCTATTCCTTGCAAATTCTGTCGTGTCATGGTAAGTGTCACATATGTAGCCAACTCCTGATATCCAATTATCAATTCATTTATGTATGCCTTAAGACATGAACAGATGCATTCCTGAAAAGCTGGAGTAGAGCTAAATTCCTTATACCAGACTATTCTCTCATTTAACTTCCATATTTTATGTTAGAATATTGAAGGTATATTCCTTGGGCAAAAGCCTTTAAAAGCATGCTTACAATTTGGATTCACAAAGGGACTGTCAAGAGATTCTGATAGGCTGCTTTACAATTTCCTGTTAAAATGCCCATAAAGATACAGAAAGGGAGAAAGACTGGCAATGGTTCTCTGGACTCAAAATGAGACAGGAACCATTGCCAAGGCCCAGGTAGGATTTCAACTAACTGGTTTATTGACGATGATGTACCGAAATGTACTTTCTGTAAGCTCTTTCCTCTAAAACAGAATGTGACAGATTATGTCAAAAACCAGTGAAAAATTTGCCACCCCCCTCACTGCCTGCATTTAACTCCAACATTCAGTTAAAAAAAGCCAAAACTGGGTTTATGGTCAACATAAATAAGCACCAACTGAGCCAGTGCAAGCTGAAGCTCCATCATGTACCTTCTCTTCCCACCACCTAATCTCAGTAGCATCCACCTCTCCAAGCATTCAGAGATAACTCCTACAGAAAGAGCGTGTGTGAACAGAGCTGACTCCATCTTGAAGCTAATCCGCCAGCTTAACTTGTCAGTGACTGAACCCAGACCTTTTGACCTCCTCCCCTTCCTCTGGGTGGACTCTGGAATGTTTGCAGAGGTTTTGGGTTAGTCATGGAGTTTACATTACTCCTACTTCTGGAGCAAGAATTTCTAGATGCTACCTATCTCTTACCTTATCGTGGTACCTGCTGATATCTGTCCGGCCTTTCAGTTTTCCCCTGACTACCCATGCACTCTTCTCAGAGCACAGAGATCCATGTCTGAGGGGAAATCAAAGAGGGTGCTCCAGGACAGGAAGGTAGCAGAGATCTGAAAGTCCCCCAGCTGCCAGGGCCTGTTTCTGTGCATAAGTTCCCTATTAAACTTTCTAAACTGACAAGCTAAACTTGTTTGTCTTGTTCTTTGGCTTATTGGTTCTTTTCAGCATTTGGGTGCCACTTTGCACATGTAGCCTTTTCACTGAACAGAGGGGTAAATGAACAGAAACAAATTAAATCTTAGGATTCTTAGTTAACCTAATGAAAGGTGATATAAATGTGATAGAGACAGAAAAGGCACGAGGAAGACCACCCGCTGGGTGAGGAGATTGGGCTCATACATATGCTACACTCTTCAAATAAGCTTTGCAAACTCTTAGCCAGAGAAACCAATGTTGAGGACAGGAGAAAAACTGCAACATCACACCAGTAGGCATACTCTAATTATGTTAGAGCCCCATTTGCCAAAAGAAGCGCTATTGCTTTTGGAGAAGTGGTTCTATTTTGGGTGGGACAGTTGCCCCTACTGGGCCCTGGGCACTTGACTCACCTGTGTTCTACACAGGTAGTACTCCCTGTGTTCTAGTTATCAACGTTGTATAACAAGCTACCCCAAACTTCGTGGCATAGGACAATACTCATTTTGTTGCGTTCAAAGATTCTGTGGGTTAGGAATTGGACAGGGACAGCAAGGGTGACTTTTCTATTCTTTACCCTACCTGGGCCTCAGCTGGAAAGGTTCCAAGGCTGGGGCAAGTCAGTGGCAGGGGTTGGAATAAACTAAATGCTCCTTCAGTCATGTGGGTGGCACACTGCTCCTGAGAGGCCTTGCTGTGTGGTTGGGCTTCGTCACTGCATGGTAGCCTTAAGATAATCGACTTACACAGGGTAGTGGGGGGGTGTAAGCACAAGTGTTCCAGGGGACCAGGGGAAAGTGGCATGGCCTTTCCTGGCCTTACCGTGAAAGCCAAACTGTGTCTCTTCTGCTGGGCTCCTACATACAAGTGAGTCTAAACCCACCCAGATTGGAGGTCAAGAGCAGGCCCACTTTTCAATGGGAAGAATATCAAGGGAGGTATGGTATCATCTTTGGAAAATAGAGTCTGCCTGTTATTAAAACAATTTGTATTCATTTCTATGGCTGCCATAATAAATTACCACAAATTTAGCCTTTTAAACAAGTTATCTTCTCATTCTACACGTCAGAAGTTTGACACAGATTTTATCAAACTAAAATCAAGGTGTCAGCAGGCTGCATTCTTTTCTGAAAGTTCAAGGGAAAATTCTGTTTCCTGTTCATTGGCATTGTTGGCAGAATTCAGTTCCTTGAGGTGGTGGAAGCAAGGTCTTGATTTCCTTGCTGGGTGTCAGCTGACGGTTTCTAGAGGCCACCCCACATGACTTGGCTAACGGTTCTCTTCCTTCATCTTCAAAGCAGGTTGAGTCCTTCTCATGTAACATCCCTCTGACACTTCTGTCATTTCATCTCTCTTTCACCACAACTCAAAAAGGTGGAAAAGGTTCTCTGCTTTTGAGGTTTTGTCATTATATTAGGCCCACCTGGATAATCCCAGATACCCTCTCCATCTCAAGGCCATAACCTTAATCACATCTTTTCCTTTTAGTATTTAAGGTAACATAACCACAGATTCCAAGAATTACAGCATGAAACTCTTCAGAAAAGGCATTACTCTGCCTGCCTGCCAGCCTGCCCACCTACCACACAAAATAAGCTACCTACCCACATTTTGATATTCTCCTTTTGGGTTGGTACCATCCCTGGTTAATATGCACTGCATTAGATACTTTGCACATTAACTTGACCCTCAGGTTTAGGTTTAAGAATAGGCAAGGACATTTGCTCAATTTATTGGAAAACACTGGGCTCAAGCAATAGTGCTCTCCAAATTCCAACATGAGTAAAAAAAAAAATTCAATTTAGGGGTCTATGAAAAATACTATAGAAGACAGGAACAGAAACTTCTTTTTAATAGTCAAAGGAAGGTTGTGATTCTGGAAAAAAAGTGTTTCTAAGAAATACATTAAAATTTTACACTATATATGCTTAAAATAATAAAAAAGGTACCCAAGGACATGGCTTCTTTGTGAAGAGAAGAGAAATAACAAGACTGACATAACGATAGCTATGAAAGGAAACTTATTGAAATGAGAAAAATGTAAACAAAAAACTAATATACAAAATATTAATTAAAATCTACAAAGAAGTGATTGAAAATCAAAATAAAAAACCAGTAATATGGAGGACAAACTTGAGAAATCCTCCTAAAATGCATAATGGATTTTAGGATGTTTTTTGGCTGCAAGTAACAAGAACTCCATTCAATCTAGCCAAAAGGCTACTTGCAACCAATAGTTCTAAAATGAGTTGAATAACATATACCAAATATAGTTTGAATGATATAATTTTAACACTGATTTAACATATACATACACATGAGGTCTGTCCAGAAAGTATCCAGCCATGTAATGTGAAAATTAGAGACATTTATTAAAGAAGATACAGAAAACATTGTACATAGGACTGTGACACCTCAGTCCCCTTCAAAGTACGTACCATGGGACCTCACACAGTTCTCCCAAACACCATCCCTGTTGCCCTGTTGTATTTTCCTGAATCTCATCGATGGTCTGAAATCTCTTCCTTTTCAAATGTGATTTTAGTTTTGGGAAAAGGCAGAAGTTGCAGGGCACCAAATCTGGGCTGTAAGGGGGCTGAGTCACCTGGTTGATTTCATGTTTTGCAAAAAACCTCTGCACTAGGTGTGATGCCCGAGCAGGCATGCTGTGTAATGAAGCTGCCAATCAGCAGTTGCCCATAGCTGCGACCTTCTGAATCATCTGAATAGTTTCCACAGAGGAATGTCCAAGCTTAATGCAAAATTTGATGCAGATTATTTGCTGTACTTACTCATTTTCAATGAGACAGCCACACAGTACACATGCTCACTTAACACATCTACCACCCCCCAACTGACAGTGAAGTCATCACTGTTCACGCATGCACATTCCAGTCTACTCTCTTTGGCTGCCAGGTTACATGGATGTTGTGCAAACCATTCTCATTATATTTACAAGGGTTGAACTTTTTCCGGACAACCCTCTACATCAGAATTCTGCAAATAGAAGTTTTGCGTATTCAACTGTCTATGAAATAATGTTCTATTTAACTATTTTTTCCTTCTTATAAGAGGCAGACGTAATTAACTGATTCTGATCATTGTCATTCAAGCACTATATATATATATATATATAAATATATACGTATTTGTACCTTTTTTGTGAAAATGTATTATACTTCATTACAAAAGAGCTCCCAAACCAAAGGAAAACAACTCAAAGAGAAAAACTGGAAATACAGAAGTATGGAATAATAGAGATAAAAACAGAGATTAAGAAATAAAACAACAAATAGAAGAATTGATAAATTGATAAGGTACTTCTTTGGGAAAAAAAGACAAGATGTAAAGAAATACTAGTTTTTAAAAAGTGGATATAAAAAAAGATAAAAATTTTATTGGAAAATTATCCAAACAATTTATGAAATTAATATAACTTTGATACTAAAACCTAAAAAATGTAATGCACAATTTTACTTATGTATAAGATCAAAAATCACAGCTGGTGTAATTGTGATTAAAATAAATTGAATTAATCAGTTATATTAAAAATACCATCTGCTATGATTTAGTTGTGTTTAGGTTTGTAATGAAGGGTTGCTCTAAATTAAGAAATTATATATACATATCATCATATCATTAGGACAAACCAAAAAACTTGTTATCATCTTAGTAAAGGCTGTAAAAGTTCTTTAATAAAGTGAACATTCATTCTTGATAGAAACTCTTGATGAACCAAGAATAAAATTATATGTCCTTAATAACTATCTTAAACGATAGTCCAAAGAATTCTTAATAATAACATAGTACAGTTCTGTTTCCCAAATAAACATTTTGGGAGGGGGAATTGACTAAATTTGTGGTAGTTGGTGGGGTTAGGGGTAGGCAGAAATTAAGTTGGATTGTTTTCTCACAGGACATCAAGATAACTTTTGGAAAGTTAAAAATTAAGTGTAAAAATTGAAACAATAAAGGTTCATAGTTTACATTCTGGTTAATTCTTGCTGTTGTACATTCTGTGGGTTTGGAAATATCTACAATGACATATATTCATTGTTATGGTGTCATATGGAGCAATTTTACTGCCCTAAAGATCCTCTGTGACCGACTTATTCATCCTTCTCTTCCGCCACCCTCCCAGTCCCAGAAAACACTAATATTTTTACCGTCTCTATAGTTTTGCCTTTTAAGAAGAAATACAAAAAGCCATTAAGTTTATGAAAAATACAAATTAAAGAAAAATACAAATCCTGATTGTTTTTTGGTCTTACAAATAAGCAAAGACTAATAAAAGATAATACTCCAGAATTATTGGACCCAAAGGTATGAATTTCTATAAATCTCTTACTATATATTGTCAAACTGGTTGCAGTTTTCCAGTAATTTGGCAATATGTAATAATAGATTTATATAAATTCACGCCTTTGTACCCAACAGTTCTACTTCCAGTTATCTATCCAAAACAAATTAACCAACAATGAATATAGTGATTTTGTAGAAAGATGTTTACCAGAAGGTTATGACAGATGAAGCATTGGAAATAATGTAAACATTAAACAATGGGGAAATAAATAGTTATAATATAATCTATGAAATGGAATATTACATAGGTAGTAAAAAGAATTTTAATAACAAGAAAACAGTCACAATACAGTGTGGTATTATAAGTGTAAAGGAAATACAAAACTATATGAAGTATGATCCAAGCTGGTTTTTAAAAAATTGTATACAGCTATATATACTTATAGTGTAGCATTTACATAAATTTATATAATATAGCAGAAAACTAGGAGAAAACCACCAAAACCTTTACAGTAACTATCTCCGAGATGATAGCTTACAGACAATTTCTTTGCTATTCTTTTTATAGTTTCCAATTTTTTTTTTCAGATTTTATTTATTTATTTTTAGACGGAGTGGGAGGGAGTGAGGAAGAGAAACATCAATATGTGGTCGCCTCTGACACGCACCCAACTGGGGACCTGGCCCACAACCCAGGCACATGCCCTGACTGGGAATCCCACTGGTGACCCTTTGGTTCACAGGCCGGCGCTCAATCCACTGAGCAAAACCAGACAGGGCCCAAATTTTCTATAGTAAGCACATATTATTTTATAATCAGGTATTATTTTTATAATCAGAAAAAGGAGAGATTTTAAAATCAGCTCTTCTCTGTACAAACAGAGCATTCCACCCTCAAGTTACTGTGTGACAAGTTACAATCTGAGGTTTTCACTTTCTTTCACCCTTGATGATGTTTGATAGTATTTTCTTTCATTTTAGGATTACTTTAGACTCCCAAATTAAGGTTTTTCCTGGCTGCTCTCCAGAGTGAACCTCTTTGCAATTAATTTTTAAAACATTAAAATAGCATTATTTACAATAGCCAAAAGGTGAAAGCAATCAAAATGAACAGATAAATAAAATGTGGTCTATACATACAATGGAATATTATTCAGCCTTAAAAAGGAAGGAAATTCTGACACACGCTACAACATAGATGAACCTGGAGGATATTATGCTAAGTGAATAAGTCAGTCACAAAAAGACAAGTACTGTACAACCCCACTAATATAAGGTACCTAAAGAAGTTAAATTCATAGAGATGGAAAGTGGAATGGTGGTTGCCAGGGGCTGGGGGAGGGGAAATGAGCAGTTCTTGTTAAATGGATATAGAATTTCAGTTTTGCAAGATGAAAGTTCTGGAGATTGGTCATACAACAATTTGAATGTACTTAACACTGCTGAACTGTATGTTTATAAAAATAAGGTGGTAAATTTCTTAAGTATATTTTACCATAAAAAAATATTAAAACTGAAAGAGAAAGATAATGAGGACAGAAGGAAAGAACAGAAAGCTCTGCCTAGCACAGGAAAGGTACCTTGCACCACCAGCAGAACCTTACAATGTGCCCCTGGGACCTCACCTGTGATTACTTCATTACTAAATCTGATCCCTGCTTTATTAATTCTGTGAAATGAAAACCCTACCTATCAAGTTGTCATCAGTTAATGGATAGCTGAGTAATTTGTAGTACACCCACATGGAAATAAGCTTTCCCAAAGTCACATTCTTTCAGGAGCTCCTAATCTATTGATCGATGCAGTGAAGATGGTCCACAAATGGGCTTGGGCAGGGGTCTTGATTTTTGGGCAAAATTCTGTGTGTAGTTGAACATATATTTTTTATTAAAGAAGTCTCTTTGCTCTTAGCAGATTTTCAAGGGAGGCCTGAAGTTGAGAACCACTGTAACTAGGGGTGTTTATTCTGTTAAATTTCACTGCCTGCATACTACGGATATCTCTTTAACAATATCTTAAAAGGTTCTCTAAATCAGGATTTTATGGATATAATAGATTATTCAAGTGACCTTTCACTATTGGAAATTGATGGCGTGTATTTTTCTCCCTTTAGCTTGAGCACGGGTACGTATAACAAGCAAAAATGCTCTAAGTTTTAGTCCAGTACATTCTAGGTTCCTCTGTTTTCTATATCAGGTTTATCAGTAATTTTGTCTCAATTCTTGTATCAATTTGTGCTGGGATGTAGCTTTTTAAAAAAATTAAGCCCTTAATTTGTGAATATTTCTCCATCTTTTATGTGCTTGTTCACTCTTTCTTTTAAAACAGTAGTTTAAAAAATTTCTTGGCAGTGACCCACATTTAGAAATGTATTTTGTAGTATAATCCACTTCGCATATACTCTCACATATATGTGAATGGAACAAAAACGTCTCAACATAATACCCTGACTGTGTGTGGAACACTGATATTTTCTTTTCTGTTCTGTTTCTATCACTCTACTCTTTGCTATTTTACTTTAGTTATGAAAAGAATTGCTACTGTGACCTTCTAAATCAGTAGTCTTCAAATGTGGCTATACATTAAAATCACTTAGGAAACTTTATGAAATACCGATGCCAGGGTTCATCCCTCATACTCACAATTCCCCTCAATTCCCACCACTGAATATTGTGATTTAATTGGTTTGCAAAAGTACCTGGGCATTGGGATTTTAAAAGCAATTCCATGTTTCTAAGCTGTAGCCAGGACTGACAAACAGATTTACACTGATTTCACCATCTTCTGTTAAGTCTCATCTCTCAGTTTGAAAAGCATTGCTTGAAAGGTCTCTTTGATTACTCTTTGATGCTATAGCAATTTAAAAATGTTTTGATTACATTTCTTTTATTTTTTAAATAATACTTACTTTCCCTTTATTATTACTCAAATGCATCTCATAAAATACTGAGGCTTGCATTTGCTCCTGTACCTTCGTACTTGAATAAGCTCACTCACAATTATTTGCAGCCTGTGGGCTAGACCAGTGCTTCTCAAACTTTAATCTCAAGCTTCAATGTGCATGAGAACCACCAGGGATTCGGATTATAATGAAGATTCTGATTCACTGTGTCTGGAATGGGATATAAAATCTGCATTTCTAATGAGTTTCCAGCTAAAGCTGATACTGCTGGTCCATGGACCACACTTAGAGCAGTAAGGTACTGAGAGAAAGATGCCTCAGCTCTCCTTTCTAATTGGGTCCCTCGCTATTCTCTGGCTAGCTGGCTCTTTGCTCTTTCCTTTCATTGTTAGTTTTGTGCAAACCCTGATGAGGTGAACAGTATATAATTTCATTCCCATTGATGGACAAAGAGACCCCTGATTGGAGCTTGAGATGGCAGGGAATCCTCCCCGCAACACCAAATGGACAGATAGGTGAACATCGTGAACCTTAGACATCAGACTGGTCAACACCCACTTTGGGTTGGCCAAAAAGTTCATTTGTTTTTTCCCATAAGATGGATCAAGTAGCACTTAGTTGTCTTTACCCTCATTCAAAACAATTTTGTTAGATTGTATTATGACAGCTGTCATATTAGCATGCATTAAAAAAATTGGTGAATTTTTGTGTAGTCATTTTAATATTGAAGATGGAAGAAAATACACAATATTTTTGGCACATCATGCTTTATTATTTCAAGAAATGTAAAAACACAAGTGAACCCTGCCCTCCCCAAAATATAAAAGGTCTGTGAAGTGAATGGAGAAGGTGCTGTGACCAATTAAATGTGTCAAAAGCAGTTTGCAAAGTTTCATGCTGGAGACTTCTCGCTGGATGATGCTCCATGGTCGAATAGGCCAGTTGAAGTTGTTAGTGATAGAGACATTAGTTGAGAACGATTAATGTTATACCATGCAGGAGATAGCAGACATATTCAAAATATCCAAATCGATAAAGTTATTGGTGAAAATGAGAACTATGTCTTTTATTTTACAGGAAAAACCATGTGGACTTTTTGGCCAAAATAGTTGGAGTCATTATCTTTGATTCTGTCCCATATTGCACAGGTAACACGTGTGTACGTGTGTGTGTATGTCTGTGTGTGTGGAGCCACCTGTGATGCAATAAATTTTCACATTGTACGCATTCTTTCTAATTGTTGAAACTGAGTGATTTTTCATAGGAAGATGTTTGCACTTGTATTTAGAACTACTTTCCTGCAAGGTCATTTGTTTGCAAGTCTGTTTCTTTCTAGTGTGTAAGCACTTTGAGAACAGGGACTATGCCTTACCCGTCCTTGCATCATCAAAGAGCCTGCTAGGCAAATATCAGTGGCTTAAACTAATTGGCATTTATTTAGGTCATTAGTCTGTGGTTCAGCAGTTTAGGTTGGGCTTGGTAGGTAGTTCATCTGGTCCAGACTAGACTCATTCAAGAGTCAGATGATAGGCTCACTATTGCTAAGTAAGAGAGGTGCCTGGGCCTTTGCCTCTCTCACCCACCAGCAGGCTAACCCACTCATTGTCTCACGGTGGCGGCAAAAGTGCAGGAGTGCAAGTGGAGACAGTAAGCATTTTTCAAGCTTCTACTGGCACATACTTGGTCATAATCCATTGACTCTAGCAAGTTACTTGACCAGGCCAGAGTCAGACGGATATGGCAAAGGAGGGTAAAGAATTAGAGCCAGTTCAACTTCATGATATCGTTCCCCAAGTCTAAGATTCCTGCAATATATGGAAACAGCATAATAACACTGAAGTCCTTTCTGATTTTAATTTTGAAATCACTAGTTAGTTCTACCATACTAGAGGATTGATCTGAAGTGATTTATTCAAAGGTATTAAGATCCTGATTTTTACTGGAGCACAGCCTGGGTTTCATTATAGCCCATTCTCATGTCAGGTGTATTAGCTACAAGCCTACCCACCTGCTATTGTGCGATCCTTCCAGGCAGAGGGCCAATATGCCGGGAAGCAGACAGTCATGTGTTTTAATCAGCATCTGTATCTTGATGTTTTGGGGTTGTTCTCTGAGCCATGTTAAACAAAAACATAAAAATTACCTTAAATGCACCTTGATGAAAAGACGCCGTTACCAACTTTCTCATCAGATGGGAGGAAAAAAAACATGGAGATAAGTGGCCAACAGTACTGGCTTCGCTGAACCCAAAATAAAAATCTTAATAAATGCCTAGTTTAACAAAACGATCCTAAAGAAACCATTGATTGTAATAACAAGAAAAACTAAATAACCAACGTCATTCTCAGCATCCCCTTCCTCTTCTGCCACAAGGAGATATATTACATGAAACATATGCACATAATTGAGAGGCAAATAGAATTGCTTAAAAAGAGGTACTCAACAGACAGCAATAAAATTTAGACCAAATATCAGAAAACTATTAAGCCTAGCAGTAACATTGATTACAGCATGATTTTCTTACTTGGTTAGTCCTAGGAGGACCATAGAGTTGCTATTTTGTTTAAGCTGGTGAAAAGGTAAACTAATCTCTTTTAATGGGCAGAAGACGCAGAAGCTGTCCTTTCTCTCTTTGTTGCAAAGGATAGATCGAGGTAGTTGAAGTTTCAGTGATATTTTTGCGTTCAATACATTATTTATTTCCTGGAAAGTTAGAGGCGCGGGGAGGTACACACCTCAGCTCAGTGAAAAAATATTCTGCTGGCCCCAAGTAAAATTGTGAAGTAGGTCAGTTGTATTTGGAGATCCCAGCCTCAGCTCTTTCCTCCAGGAGACACTGCTGTGCAAATCATCATCAGGATCCTAAAAGGAGGCCTCTGGGTTTTCCCCCTATCAAAAAAGACCTAAAACTCATTTGCATGTCAACGTTAATGATGGCTAACTGTTCAAAGTATTTTTACCCCCCAAAGGGAATAAATTTCCTGAAGCAAGATTTTATTGGTGAAAGTGTATATACCATTTCCACCCCTAAAATGGCATCAAAGCAGTTATCCTGTTATAAGGTAGGATCCTGAAGGTTAGAGTTCAGTGGTATGTGCAGAAACAAACAAAAAAGATATGTAGCCTATCAGGTAGAAAATGAAAGTTTAGGGACTGCTGTTTAAATATGCCAGGTTTAAGACCTCTGACAATTTTCTCACCAGAAGTACAGCAAAGAATAAACCCCAAAAGAGAGGAAACAATGGCAGATGAAGACTGTTAATATTTTAGAAGACTAACAGCAGAGCGATTCATGGTGACTGACTTGCATGAACTTTCTCTACTCTGCCAAGTTTTTGTGGGATAGAGGCAATGGTGGTGGTGATCGAGCTGGTGGTAGGATACATTTCTTTCCTTCTGCACTGTGTCTTGCTTAAGGGTAGAGAGTACTCACCCTGTGGCCATTGGACAGGCCAGCAAAAGCTGGTTAAGCACAAGTTTCACAGCAAATGTCTGTAGAACTGAGTAAGAGCTTCTCCCCCAAACTGTGAAGGATCTGAGATTTTACCCTACTTGCAAGCAAATAGGTCAGCCTGCCACATGAATGTTAACAGGAGATATGGGATTCCTGGGTCAGAGACAAAGGACTTGATGACTCACGGTAGGACAAGCAGCATGAGCTTTATATTCACAGGGAGTCCTTTTGCCTCTCAGGCCCCTCAAGGGAGATGCAGCTGAGGAACCACAGCTTAGGAAACCCCAGTCTTCTATAATCTCCTCCTTGGTGTCTCAAGCAAGTGAATTTTTTAAACCCTTGCCCTGGGGGAAACAGTGTCTTTATTATATTGGATAACAAACAAACCTTCTTCTCTATTCCAGAGAGAGACACTATTTTTGTCTTCCAAAGCTATTTGTTATGTGAACATTCTTGAAAAATAGTGGAAAGTACAATTATCAGTGCCTGTTCATAAGACATGCAGAAACACAAGCGATCCATTGAGAATTATCTCCCAAGAGGATCATGAGACTCTTCTAACAGCAAAACGTACCTACTCTTTAACCTATGAACCAGTCCTTACAGCTTCACAGAGCTTCAACTACAAAGTCGGAAAATACACACAACTACTGTGCCAGTTTTTGCCTGTTTTTCCAAGACCCAAACCCACTTACCTATAGGCTGCTTTGTGATGTTGGGACAGGGACTCCAAAGGTCCATCTGCCAGCTCACTTGCAGATAGATTCTGCCAATCAATGGGAGATTGGAAGGCAGAAGGAGAAGATAAGAGGCCCTCTCCTGGTTTCTAGCTCAGGCTTTCATCCCTGCAGCAGGGGAGGACAACTATAACTATAGCCTCCAGCTCCTCTTGTCATTTCCAGTGCCAGCCTGCAGCTGTCCCTCAGGTGTACAAGGAGCAGCCAGGCTGATGGAGTGGCCGCCCCACCCACTACACTCCCTCACCCCGGCCCAATCTACTGTCCTAGCACCTGCCACACTAGCCCCAGAATTCTACTTCCATTACCTTTAAGCCCTGTATCCTTGACCTTGTAACACCCACCTGGCTATACCCCCTCCTCAGAGATTTGAGAAAAAATTAGCTCCATGAAATTGCCCCTTCCTATTCTACAACCACATGGAACTTTTGGGTTCTAGAAACACCATCTCTTCTATTTGTTTTTTCAGTCCCAGTGTCGGTAGCTTTTCCTGGTGTTTTCTCCAAGTTACCTCAGCATTCCACTTATAGCCTTTCAATGCCTGCATACCAAATCTTTGTATTAAATACCTCTGTTTGAAGTATCTAGCATGATTTTTGCTTTCTGGAGTAGACTCCGACTGATACACTACCTACATCTAGAAATGATTTCATGTTCTAATCCAGTGTTTAAGTTTTCATTTCTTTTAAATTTAGTTTTTATCTTTTTCAAAGGCCATAGTTCAAAATATCAAATATTACAATAGGCCCTTGCCCAGCGGCATGCTTGATTAAAAGGACTCAGTTTTTTCTATGGGTGTGATAATTTACCAGGAGGACTATGGGTAGGAGTGACAAGTGCATGACTGACAGCTGTGGATAAACTAGCTAATTTGGGGTATTAGCCTAGTCTCAGATGTTAAATAACTTACCCAAGAGCAATGGTAGTCCATAGAGAAGAACTTTATTCTTCTTTTGGAAATATGTTCCAAATATTTACCAAGATGAGGATAATTATATTATCCCATGTAGGAAAGCATAGGTGGGTTTTTTTAAACAAATATATAATCCTATGAAATTACATAAATACTATTAACTATCATTAAGAAATGAGTCAGTTTGAAAACCTGTTTAGAGATCTATTCTGTGACTTTATTTTTCTAGTTTTAAATATTGAGACTCAAATATATGTCCATGTGATATCTCTGAGAAACAGAAATGTAATAATATAATGTTTGTGTTTTTTAGATAAAAGAAAATTTAAAATATTTAGTGGTAAATTTTCAGTGATAAATAATTAGATGCTGCTGAGCTTATAATATTTTACTATATTATTACTCTAACTAAAACATGTACAAAAGCAATTTAACATCAGGTGAATATAGTTATGGAGACAGACGTCATCCTGAATCACCCTACCCTTAAATAAAGAATGCGGGTTAATACTGATTAACTTTAGTAAATGCTTTCACAAGATGTATATGTGGAGGCCTGTCAACTGAATATTGTAAGTAGTTTCTTGAGACCAAATCCTTTAAACCCTTCCAAAGCATATAGACATTTAAATGGTATCAAATGCCAGTTTAGTGTATTTCGCTATCATCAGACCTGGGAATAAAATATCTGGGGCGCAACTAATAATACTCAAACCTTGCTCACATTGTTTCATGAGAGTCTACCTTTTATGAAGCGAGTCCTATCTCTATGAATAAATTGTTCCATAATCCAACTCATCCTGTTGGTTAAAACTGGGATATCATTGCATAATCTTGTTGAGAAAAATAGAGTAACATCTTCAACAGCCAAGTAGCTCTTTTATTCATTTTCAATACTAATGTAAAAATAGGACCACGGATTGATTTATGCATGTGGCACTATTTGAAATAAAAATGAAGAAATCGTCTCTTACAGGGTTCAATTCTTCAAGGAATTGCAGCAGCATTCTTCTCCCTGTGTGTTCTGCTAATGTTTTATTGAGTTTTAACCACTTCTTTGCTTTTATAAAATTTCAAGGGGATTTGTCTGCTTTTTTAAAAAAGGTTTATGCTAATGTAACATATTTTACCTAAAGGAATATTTAAAGAAAAAGGAAAATAAACACATTAAATTGAATAAATGAAATTGTCTTAATGACTAGAATGGATCATTCAGGGATGTAGCTGAATTTTACCCCAAAGAGCTTGTTTCCACCATTCTTGCCTTTTTGAGAGTGGATTGTCTTATTTAGAGTTTTCTCTCTCTTTTGTATCCTCAATCTCTCTCTGGCTCCTTCACTTCAGCCAGAAAC
The DNA here is from genome assembly GCA_004026545.1 of Mormoops blainvillei. Taxonomy (NCBI): domain Eukaryota; kingdom Metazoa; phylum Chordata; class Mammalia; order Chiroptera; family Mormoopidae; genus Mormoops; species Mormoops blainvillei. Next base: position 214,951 of record PVJD01001421.1, on the reverse strand, counting down.
TTGCTCACTTCTGCTCCATTCTAAGTTAAAAACCTTTTCTTCACTCTGCACTCCCCTCAAGCTTTCTTTCTATTGTTCTCATTCATTTTACCATCTAGTCATGTAAGAGCCTCCCAGATTCCTTGCCTCCATTCTCTCACCACTTAACTCTTCAAAATGTGGCTTTAAGCACAGCATTCTGAATCATCTCTACCTCCTGCAGGGGAGAAAGAGAAGTGTTGTTAGAAATGGATACCCAGAGGCTTCGACCATATTGATAATGCTCTATTTCCTTAAATATTTTATACTTTCGTTTTATTTTTTTATAATCCTCACCCGAGGACATATTTATTGATGAGGTAGGGGAGAGAAAGAGAGAAATATCCCGTATGTGCTTTGGGGATAAAACCCACAACCTTTTGGTGTATGGGACGATACTTCAGCCAAATGAGCCACCCTGCCAGGGCTGTTTTATATCTTTTTTAAGTAGCTTCCACCATCACTGTTGTGTTAAAATCACCATGCCTGACACATAAAGAGTGCTCAATAAATACTTGTCAAGCATGGAAGTCAATAACTTTGGTAGGTAGTATAACATATTCATATCATTTACTCTATTTCCTTATTTTAATGCTATAATTTTGCTCTCCTCCACTTCGTGCCTCACAAATAACTTGCATCAGTCCCTGTCCTGATGTAGTCTTCCCTCCTTTCCTAACAAACCTCAAACATTTGTTTACTAACGCACACATTTCCTTTCCCAAGAAGTCAGTTCTCCAGTATTATTCAGAGAGGAGAGTTATATTATGTGGACTCTGATTATAAGTGATACAAACTCAACTCAAATTAGCTTGAGCAGAAAGGTGTTTTTCTTTTTCCCTTTTTCTTCCTTTCTTTTTTTTTTCTTTTTTTTTTTTTTTTTTTTTTTTTTTTTTTTTTTTTTTTTTTTTTTTTTTTAGGATTTTTACAATAGCTGGCAGGACCGGAGGAAAAGCTTCAGGAACCTGCATGATCCTGAGGGTGTCAGAGTTTGAAACTGGAACTCTATTGCCATATAGGCACTCTTTCCCTCTTGTTCTCTCTCTTGCTTCTGATTATTTTAATTCTGGCTTCTCTAGGCTTAGCTTCATTCTCTCCCACTGGAGGTGTTTGGAAACATTAGAGGCAAATGGCGACTGGGGACAAGGAGAATGGAAGGAAATCCAGGTAGTGGTAAATCCAGATCACCAGTCCTTAAGCTCAGCACTGGCTGCTTTAGCTCAGTGTTGTTCTCAGCGGACAGCAACCAACGTAGCCGACTGGTTTGCTGAGTTTTTTTCATCATTTATAATCAGAGAGTCCTGACTTATACAGGTAAATGACTTTTCACAGCATCAGTTAATTGAATTAGGAGCAATTCAATAGAATCTAGTAACTTCAAAATGGGGTTGAGTCCTCCATATCATTGAAATGTGTCAACAGAAATTTTGGGTCCCATTTAGAACTCCTCAAATTTTGGGGTGGTCCTATAGGGGCACTTTCAAGATAGGCAGGTCCTTTCATCTTTAAGAAAGGTTTTATTTAAGAAGAAATAAAAGATTTCAATTTATTTCTTCCGAACTTTCTAAATCTACCATACTTACCAGGTTCTCAGATTTATATACTCTCATAATATGCCTTAAAGATATTCCTTATCTCTTTCCTCATTATCACTCCTTGTTTTGTATAAATTGCTGTTATGTTGAGCTTTCTCTCTCCCTTTTATTACGGCAGTTACCCATTTACCAGTTTTATCTGAATTATCACAGGGAAATTTATTTTCCCTATAAAAATAATTGGCTTTCTTAACAGCAGTTTTATTCAGTTGTGCCTAAATTCATAACAGTTCTCCATAAGGTTTTTACTATGGGGAATTTAACTTCTTATTTAAAATCTTTTTGGAGCAGTCCAATTTTCTTTACCTTTGGCATTTGCAAATTCTTAGTCAATGACCAGTAATCCATCTGTTGCTAGACACTTTGGAAGCCTCCCATAAGCTATGATGCGATGCAATGCTGTGTGAAATTAAAATTTATATATTCTTTGATTTTCTTTTTAATGGCTATTAGAAAACTTTTGTCTTTGAGTAATGGATTATTGAATATTCAACATGACATCTTTTTATCGTTCTCTGTTCATATTATCTGTATTAATCCACTTCTACATGATCAGATGAAAGGAAATTCTGCAGCTGAATCTCTAATGGGCACCTACATACATTGTTTTTCCATGCTTAAATATATATTTAGCACTGAAAAAGACCAGTGACTTAAGGGAAAAAAAGGTACCTGTGTTCCCATGTTTCAAAATTTTACTGGAATCTATTGGCAATATCTAAACTCACGTTCTATCGCTGAGTTACACCTCCGGGGCAATATCTAAGTAATCTGTATTATGATGGCTTGTTTCACAATATAGAAATATGAGACAGTTAGAATTTATGAGTTTTTTCCTTTAAAACACTAGCTCTGAATAAGGACAAATTAAATTGATTTTCTTACTCAAAGACCACATTGCCTTCTGTGTTTATTTTCTTCCTAAAAACTAATCTCAACTATAGTAAATCCACATATAATAGGATTGTCTTAAAGAGAAACTTAATTAAATCAGAGGGGGAAAGGAAACCTGTGCTTCTAGAACCAGAGCAATATACTCCGTAATACGTTTTCTTCTACATTGGTGGTCTGTGAAGCCTCCTTCCAGGTTCAGGGTGGGCTCCTGAGTGTCCCGTGAACTAGTGCCATGCGATGGGAATATTTATACTATGACAGCATCTGTATTTGGTCTCTGGCATAAATTAGCAATGTATTCCTTGCTCTCATCAAAAGTAACTTCACATTTCCTATTAATTTCATTGACATTTAACTGACAGTGAAAAATGGGAGAATATAGTAAATAAGGTAGTACTTAGCCTCATGAATTAAAAAAAAATATTTTTATTGTAGTAAAATATATGGAACATAAAATCACCATTTTAACTATTTTTACATTAATTTAGTAGCATTAATTACATTCACAGTGTTGTACAACCAAGACAACTATCTTTTTCCAAAATTTTTTCATTACCTTAAAGAGAAACTGTGTGCCCATTAGGCAGTAATGTCCCAGAGTCCTATCTCTTCAGCCACCTACACCCCCCCCACCGTTAACCTCTAATCTACTTTCTGTCTCTATAAATTTGCCTATATTAGGTATTTCATATAAGCCAAGTCATATCATATTTTCCCTTTTGTGTTAGGATTTTTTACTTACCATATGTTTTCAAGTTTCATTCATTTTGTAGCATGTATCAGAATTTAATTTCTCTTTATGGCTAAATAATATTCCATTGTATGGATCTACCACATTTTACTTATCCATTCATTCGTCAGTGGACATTTGGGTTGTTTCCACCTTTGGTTCTTATGAACAATGCTCCAATGAACACGGCATACAAGTATCTATATACTTGAGTCCATGTTTTCAGTTTTTAGGAGGGATACACTCAGGGGTGGAATTGTTGGGTCACGTGGTAACCCTATTTAGCTTTCTGAGGAAACACACACAGTGAGTACACCATTATACAGCCTCGTAAACACTGTGCAAAGGGCCAGCTTCTCTGCACTTGTGCCAACATTTGTTATTTTCTGTTATTTGTTTGTTTGTGTGATTACAACCATCCAAATAAGTTTGTAGTGGTATCGCACAGTGGTTTTGATCTGCACTTCCCGAATGACTAATGATGTTGAGCATCTTTTCATGTGCTTATCTATGGTATATTTTTTCATGTGCTTATCATTTGTACATATTCTTTGGAAAAATGTCCATTCAAGTCATGCACTTATTTTTAAACTGGGTTATTTGTCTTTTTGTTGTTGAGTTGTAGGAGTTCTGTGTGTATTCTGGATATTAAATCCTTATCAAATAAGTGATTTCCAAATATTTTCTCTTATTCTGTAAGTTATCTTTTACTCTTCTGATAGTGTCCTTTGATGCACAAAAGTTTTTAATAAGTATACAATAATAAAAATATAGAAATATAATTATACACATATATGTGCATATATAAATATAATCATTTTGTGTATATACTGATTAAATATGTACCTCATAGATGCTGATAATATATATATTGATTTTATATATACTAACAATATTATATGTATACTAATTTTGTATTTTTTTATATATACTTATGATAGAAAGAGAGAGAAAGAGAAATACTGAATATATTGTGCTTGGGCCACACCCTCAGAGATTCTAATTAAATTCATTTGGGTGGGGCTCAGAGAGGAGGTAGGATGAAAACTCCCCAGATGATTATAATGTGCAGCTAGGGTTGAGAAGCATTGATAAAAGATAAGAATGGGAAACAAATAGTGATAACAAATACTAAGAGTACTGTGAAGCCAGATACCTGGTTTCTTAAATATGGCCTGCTCTTCAGAGCTTGCAGACCCCCCCTCTAAGATTAGTTTCTTCTACTCCTTTCTCCAAGTAGCCGTAATCGTTCTAGCATATACCATGAACAATCCCATACCTAGAAACCCTCCCTCTTTAAGGTCTGGGCAGGAGAGCTAGACACACCTCCAAACTTCTACTTTCCTGTCCGAGGCTCTGTCTTTTTTCTAATGATTAACATTGAAGTGGCTACCTTCTTTAGGGGGAAATTAACCAAATGCATTACCCATCACAGAAAAATCATTATCTGCAGCTTTGCGCTTTACTTGTCTTAGCCCTGTTTAGCAGCATGGACTAAAGTCCTTCAACCTGCATGCAGGCTCAAGTCAGCACATATTCGTGAACCAAACCTAATCAATCTTGGTGATGTGTTTGGAAACCCATGCTCACCACCAGATAGTGCTTCGAGTGAGTCTTACTGACATCAGTCTACTACTGTTCTTTACCTATCAATCTGGATGCCCTGAATACCAGCACCAACCCAAGAGTGGCTTTTTTAATACTGAGATTCAGCTGGTGGGCACCCTCTCTCAAGTACCAGTCCTAGAGCCTGGAGCTGGTTAGTTCCCACAGCCCTGGCTTAATATATTCATGACTGGATGACCTACCCCCTCTGGACACTCCTGTCACTGCTTGCCCAAGGCAGAGTTCCCAGGATGCAACCTCACCGAGACTGCTGGGACCATTTCAGCTCCCCTCCACACAACATTGATCCAAATTATTTCATGAGATATCTCAGTACAGTGTTTGACTTTCTCTCCGATAACATGCAATTAAAAAAAACCCCAGGAATGCATCCAGAAGATAAATGAGCCTCTCTGCACATAGGAGGGCAGCTCCTGGAAATAACTGGATTCCTCTGATGTGGCAGATGGAGGTTTTAGCATACAAATGTAAAGATTGGAGGAGGTATTATACACTAAGTTGGTGAATGCTGGGCATGTTAACTATGTGACACCTGTAACTAAGAGAAAACATAAAATGCGTGAAACATTGGTGCTGATGGTAGTGGACTGGAGACAACTGACACTGGGCGTTCGTGAAGGAAAATAAGAGCCCCTGAAAGGGAAGTAAAAGTCAGCATTGAACTTGGCCCGAATTCACTTTTTAGGTATTTGAGTAGGTGGGTTTGCAGAGGAAAGCCTTGGGAGTCACATTTGCTTTGAGAGACAAACTTGAGTGGGAAGAGGGAGTTGATTACATTTTCTAGGCTTTTGGCGAGACTCACTCTGAGGCCTTGCTTAAGGTCTCCTGCAACTGTTTTTGCCTGTATGACTCATTGGAGAAAAATTAAGCAAACAAAATATATATGTCATTCCATAAGGGCTACATTAACAGATAAACAGTAAATGGGCAAGTATTCCTCAACCATAGTTGTGACTTTCCACAAGGTGCGTTTACTTAGACATACCTTTGATTTTCTAACAAAGAACACTCTTTAAAGAGATGGAGAAAACCCCACACGTTAAGGCCAAACACTATCATCACGCAAAAGGATTTAAGATGCATATGCTGTCAGGTTCAATGGGAGAAACAGAACCACTATGCATGAGTTAGTAAGGTGGACCCTTACCCTTGTGGGAGCTGGTGAGGCAGTTGAAGGAAGCATGTGCTCTAAATCAGGAGTTGAGCCTAAAGTCATTGTAGGTCAGCCATCCATCAGGAAGGAAAGACATGTGGACAAGAACTGGGACCATCTGAAATCTGTGAAGACGAACTGAAACCCATATCCATTTCTCAGTAAAATTCCAACCTTGGTACTGTGGGTGCCCTGCAGGGTCAGCTGGTACCCTTTGCCATGGAAGTGCCCTGCTTTAAGACAGCACTCAGAAAAGCTCATGGCAGACATCTGGTGGGAGCTGGAGGAGCAGCGAGTCAGGGCTGTCCTGTGTGAATCAGTGGCAATGAGCTGCCACAATGTTCAGCATCTGGACTGTCAGGGGGTAAAAATCTAGTGCCACTGCTTCACTTCTGCCTTCCAAATTCCATACAAAATGTCTCTTGTGGCAAATGCTAGCCTGAACTTAAAAAGGGAAACGAAAACTGGGAAGTGTAGTTCCAGCTTTGCTGAGTCAGCTAAGTCGACAAGATTCTATCATACACTTTGCCAAAGAGCTCAGAATATTTATACCTTTGACTCTTTCTCACCCTCACCACTCATACTGGGCCATCAGTTCTGTTAGTTCTTTATCCATAGTTGATTCAGTACCTTCATTTCTGCCACTACTGTGGGACAGGTTAGGACTATCGCCCTTTCTTTGGTCTCCCCTCTCCTTAATTCATGTCCTGTGACTAAGCACCCAACTCATACCTTGCTTTCAGTGACTATCCCCTGCCATGTAGCTTGTTGGCTGAACCCCTGCTTGTTAACCTGCTTTGCCGCTCAGAATCCCAAAGATGGGAGTAGGCCATGACTTCACTAGACATCCCAGGGACTTGTATCTTGTCTCTGAACCCCAGCCCTCAGCTCCTACATGCATTTCTTCTACCTGCAAGAGGACTATATACTCCTGCCTTGAACTCAGGCATGGCTTTTGTGATTTGCTCTGACCGATAACATGATGAAGGGAGGAGAGTTGTGGAGCAGGGTGCCATTCACTGATTAACAATCCCAAGCGATGACTCTAAGCGTTTCTGCTCACTGCACTTGGTATCAGAATCACCAAGGGAAACACAGCATAGTCGGGCACTGGATGGAACAGCAATTTCCTTACATAGAGAAGAATCAAAGCAAGATCAGCTTCAAAAGTATGTGAAGGTCCCCAGGGTTAATGGGTCTCTCCTACAGCCAATGTAGGGCAATTCATCCAGGTACACCCCTCTCATATCCTAGAAAAAGGGCCCGTGTTCCTTCTTCACAGAGACAGAGATAGTAGTGGGGTTGCCCAGGTGCCATTTGAAGCACACACTTTAGGCAGAACAAAAGAGCACCATTGAGCCTGAAACAAGGAAAGATATTTCCACACAAGGTGATAAGCCCAGCATAAGCTATATAAGCTTATGTCTTGATAAGAGAGTGTTCCAGGTCCAAAACCGATTCTTATGTGACCCAGTAGGGGTTGAAAGACCATATGTATGAAACTACCTTTCCTAACAATTTCCTAAAGAACTCAGGATACTTGGACCTTTGACTCTCTCTCTCACCACTCATACTCAATAATCAGTTCTATAAGTTCTTTATTCATAGTTGCTTCACTTCCTCACTTCTGCTACTACTGTGGGGCAAGTTGGGAGTTATTTCCCTAACTTCGACATGGGAATTTGTGAGCAGAAGATGCAAGAACCAGCAAGAAGTTCACCATATTCTCTGTTTTCTCTGTCCCACAACTTACAATGTTTTGGGAAAAGACTGCCCCACAGCCTGGATCACAGAGTGAATACAACATGCGACAGTATACAGCTGACCCACAATGAACATGCAATATGAGCAAGATAAACCATTTATCAGTTAAACCATTGACATGGGCAAGTAGGTAAATTCAAGAACTATGCCTACAAAAGACAGAATTGGATGTGAGATCGAGAGAGGTGTTGAGGATGACTTCCAAGTCATAACTCATATAATTGGATAGGTGTGGGAGCAATTCACTCTGATAATAAGTATTGAACTCTATGCAAAGCTTTGACAATTTATAGTGTTGAATTCTTCTGAAAACCAAGGAATTGTAGAAGCAGATAAGATGGGGCTCTGAGTAAACATTTGCATGCGTCACACCGAGCAGACCTGAGAGCCTGGAAACTCTATATACCCAATGCCAGGGCAGTGGACCAACTGCAGGAAATGGGAAGGGGTTAAGACAGGCAGGCTGAGCACCTCTGGCCAAGATGGAGGTGTAAGTAGATACACTTTTCCTTCTCACACAACCGAAAGAAAGACAACAACAAATTTGAAAACAAAAAACAACCAGAACAGCCAGAAAATTGAACTGTATGGAAATCTGACAACCAAGGAGTTAAGGAAACATTCATCCACACTGGTAGGAGGGGTGGAGATGGGCAGCTGGGGGGAGAGGAGGTGTGGCATGGTGGAAGGACCTGGAAGGCGAGACAATGGCTGGCAGTCCCACATTTGCATGTGGATAAGCGGGGAACAACAACAGGGGAGCGAGACAGACCAAACAACCCAGGATCCCAGCATGGAAAAAGAAAGCCTCGAAACCTCTGGCTGTAAAAAGCTGTGGGGGTTGTGGCAGTGGGAGAAACTCCCAATCTCAGGAGAGTTTGTTGGAGAGACCCACAGGGTCCTAGAACATATACAAACCCGCCCACCTGGGAATCAGCACCAGAAGGGCCCAATTTGCTTGTGGGTAGTGGAGGAAGTGACTGAAAGCTGGTGGAGAGCTAAGAAAGTGGCATTGTTCCCTCTCTGGCCCTTTCCTCACACACAGTGCCACAGTGCAGTGAAGTGAGTTGTAGCACCCTTGCAAATACCTAAGGCTCCATCCCTTACAACATAACAGGTGCACTAAGACAAAAAAATATGGTCCAAATGAAAGAACAGATCAAAACTCAAAAAATAGGGCCAAGTGACGAAGAGATAGACAACCTATCAGATGCAGGGTTCAAAACACTGGTAATCAGGATACTCACAGAAATGGTTGAGTATGGTCGCAAAATAGAGGAGAAAATGAAGGCTATGCAAAGTGAAATAAAGCAAAATATACAGGGAACCAACAGTGAAGGGAAGGAAACTGGGATTCAGATCAATGATTTGGAGTAGAAAGAAGAAATAAACATTCGACCAGAGCAGAATGAAGAAACAAGAATTCAAAAAAACGAGGAGAGGCTTAGAAGCCTCTGGGACAACTTCAAACATTCCAGCGTCAGAATCACAGGGATGCCAGAAGGAGAAGAGGAAGAGCAAGACATTGAAAACTTATTTGAAAAAATAATGAAGGAGAACTTCCCCAATATGGCAAAGGGAATAGACTTCTAGGAAGTCCAGGAAGCTCAGAGCATCCCAAAGAGGTTGGACCCAAGGAAGCACACACCAAGGCACATCATCATTACATTACCCAAGATTAAAGATGAGGAGAGAATCTTCAAAAGCAGCAAGAGAAAAGGAGACAGTTAACTACAATGGAGATCCCATAAGATTATCAGCTGATTTCTCAAAAGAAACCTTACAGACAAGAAGGGGCTGGAAAGAAGTATTCTAAGTCATGAAAGGTAAGGACCTTCATCCAAGATTACTGTATCCAGAAAAGTTATCATTTAGACTGGAAGGGCAGATAAAGTGCTCTCTAGAAAAGGGAAAGTTAAAGGAGTTCATTATCACCAAGACCTTAATATACGAAATGTTAAAGGGACTTATCTAAGGAAAAGAAGATCAAAACTATGAAGAGTAAAATGACAACAAACTCATAGGTATCAACAACTGAACCTAAGAAAAAACAAAAACAAAAGCAAACTAAGCAAACAACTAGAACAGGAACAAAATCACAGAAATGGAGATCACATGCAAGGTTATCGGTGGGGAGGGGCAGGCGGGAGAATGGGGGAAAAAGTACAGAGAATAAGAAGCATAAATGGTAGGTACAAAATAGACAGAGAGAGGTTAAGATAATATAGGAATGGGAGAAGCTAAAGGGAGAACCCATGGACATGAACTAAGGGAGGGGAATGCTGGTGGGAGGGGCAGTGCAGGGCAGTGGGGAATAAAGGAGAGAAAAAATGGGACAACTGTAATAGCATAATCAATAAAATATACTTTAAAAAAATAAAAAGAAAATCATTTAGTGTCAAGACACACACACACACACACACACACACACACAGGACAGGCAGGCAAAGCTCAATCATGGGCAGTGTGGTGTAAGGCAACTGTGTTGGCCCAAGCAGGCCATTAGGGTATCTCACCTGTGGCCAGGTGAGCCTGGCAATGCCAGTTTGGGATAAGGCAAAACTGTCTCAGGTTGCACTGAGGGACACAATCAACAGATAAGAAAGGCTCTGCTTGTGGGGCTGAAGTTCAGAGACCACATACAAATCCCTGGGAACTCTGGTAAAATCATGATGCACCTGTCTTTATGATTCTGAGTGGCAAAGCAGGTAAACAAAGCAGGGATTTAGGCAATGAGGAACATGACATCATTCCTATCTCCCCACGTGAAGACTGAGTAATGCCTTCAGAGTGTAATGGATCACATCACTCACCTGCTTAAAATAGGTCAATGATTTCCTTTTCTCTGAGCTTAAAGACTACCTCCCTACATGGCCTGCGAGATCTTTTGTTATATGGCCTGTGCCTTTCTCTCCTGTCTCCTCTTGTACCAGGTTCGCCTCATGATACTACAGCCACTGTGAAGTTTTGCTTATTCCTTCAAATTCATCATGTTCTTATAGAGTCTCTGTGTGTGATATTCTCTGCGTGTGAGGTGTTCTTTTTCTATTTCATCTGCTCAGCTGCTGCTGAACCTTTAGCCTTGATCTCAATTTTCATTTCCCTAAGGAAGTCTCTCTTATTGCTCTGATTAGGTCAAGTTCCTTTATTATATATTCTTATGGTACCGCATATCTCATGTTCCTGGCCCTAATCAAAGTGACGCTTTGAATTTATTTGTAGTTATTTAACTAATAACTGTCAGACCACAATACGGTATGCTACAGGGCAGGGGCCAGCAATTTTATTTTTTCAGTAAAGGGTCTAATAGTAAATGTGTTAGACTTTGTGAGCTATAATGTTTCTGTTTCAACTATTCAATCCTGTTGTAGTGCAAAACCAGCCACGGACAAGCTGTAAGCAAATGAGTATGGTTGTGTTTCAGTGAAAGTTCATTTACAAGAATAGGTGGTGGGCTGTATTTCATCCACAGCCCTGAGGTTTGCCAATCTCTAATCTAGGACGTTAGACATTGTCTGTCTTGCTTACCACTGTACCCTCCGTCCTTACCACATTGCTTGTATACAGTGGGTACCAATAAATGGTTGTAGTTGCCCAATAAATGAACTCTATTCATTGCCATATAAATTGCCTTGGCCATTCTATCTTTGCTATGTTTATTCAAATCCTATTTATATGTTACAAGGAATACCTCCTCCCCGCTTCCAATTTGGAGTTTGCTTCTCAAGACCCTTCTTGTTTACTACTTGTTTTCATAAAGCTGTCTGTGATTACTTGAGTTTCCAGTGTTGGGCTTCTGAACTCTAATAGTAGTAATTTTTTGTGCCCGTAACTTGACTAAATATACTTAAGTAGGACTGGTGAAAAAAACACAGGAGACGTTTTGGAAGAATAACAGAGTAATATTCTGTGACCCACCAGGCAACAGAATTGGTGGGAAATGACTTCAAAGGAGTATGAAGAACCAGATCATGAATGATCTTGAATATTATTCTAAGGAGTTTTGAATGAATTCTTCCGTTGAGGTGGGTTTTACCATCCAATAAAACTTGACAGTGTCAGGACTGGATACTCAGCTGTAGGAGCAATCTCCCTGGCATACACATTAGCACTAGTCCCCTTTTTACTCAGCTTCTTTCACTGCAACACTTTCATTTATCAGATTTTTAAAGTAGTGAATTACTGGCTTACAGCTGACCATGCCCAAGTCTTTTTACAGGATAATGAATTTAAATTCTTGTCAAAGGGACAGCTGAGCATGTTCTTTCATTAAGGGACCGCCTTGCCTCCTAAAAGATTACCCTGATAGTTTAGCCAGCTGGTGGCTCCAGGGGAACTCAGACCCTTTCTCTGCCCTCTGGAAACCTGTCATTTTAGCACAGCCCCTCTAGGACAGGAACCTATGAGTGCTGGCCGTTTATACAGATAAGTATTTGCCTTTCCTGATGAAAAGTGAAAGTTCTTTGAATGAGTTACAATTAGGTTACCACTGCTGTGAAAGGCACATGTAATTCAGAATTTTTTCCTATATTCGTAGTTGTGGACTCAAAGGCCGAGAGAGGTTAAATGAAGTTCTATGGGGTCACACGACAACACGGTGGTGAAAAACTACCTGTCAGAGGGTTTGGCTCTGAGACAGTCACTGAGCTCTGTGCCTCACATAGGGCGTGTCTCTGGTGGGGTTACCTGGCAAACTCACATGGTGTCAGATGTGCAGGGAACTGGTAGTTGCTCTGACCTTTCCCACAGTCCCCAACTCTTGGGTAGCTGTGACAATGTCCTTTCGCCAATTACTGTTTCAGTCTTTTTTAGTTTCAGCCGTCTCCTTTCAGTTCGATCATTCAGGATATTCAAAGTATAACTTCTGATTTTAATTCTTTCAGGTAGAAGTTTAGCCTCCTGGGTTTCCTTTTTTTCCTCTTTTCCCCAAAATGACTCTTGGGTGTTTGGGGAAGGGACAAGAAAAGGGACCCTTGTATTCACACTGTCTGAGGCTGGATTTCCCAGGAACAGCCTTGAGATGAGGATTTTTTTACAGAAATGCCCCCAACCTCCTAACTCTGGGACAGTGTCCTCAGGAGGCTTCTATCATGCTGGTAATAAAAAAGGCCTCTAACTTGACCTAGGTAGCTGTTTCACAGGTGCATTCATCATTAGAAAATTTATCAAGTTGTACATTTATTTGTAATGTAGTATACATACATACATAAAAGTATACTTTTATGTATGTATACTATATTTAAAAAATTATATTTATATATTTTTTCTGGATATGAATATGGAAACAACCAATTTACAGATATGGGATACACAGACATGGATCCTAAGGGTAGAGTATCTGGATCTAGTAGCAACCAGTCTCTTTTAACATGTGGTACTACAACAGTATCTTTTTTTAAAATGAGAGCTTTATTGACATATAATTCATATTCCATAAATTTCACTTGTAAAATATACAATTCAGTGGTTTTTACTGTTTCCAAAGTTGTTTAACCATTACCATTATTTAATCTCCTAACATTTTGATCACTCCCAAAAGAAACCCTATATGCAGTCAGAGTCAGTTCCCACTCTCCTCCCCCAGACCTAGCAAACACTAATCTACTTTCTGTCTCTATGCATTTGCCTATTTTTGACATTTTACAAAAGATGGAATCATACAACATGGGCTTATTTGTGACAGGCATCTTTCACTTAAGATAATGTTTTCAAGGTTCATCCATGTTGTAACATGTTTAAGTACACCATTTCTTTTTATTGCCAAATAATATTCCATTGTATGAATGTACTACATTTTGCTTATACGTTCATCAGTTGTTAGACATTTGAGTTGTTTCTATTTCTTTGGCTATTCTGAATAAGGTTGCTATGAACATTCATGTACAGGTATTTATGTGGACATGTTTTCATATCTATTTACGTTTAATTACATGGAAATAAACACTTAGATGTTATAAAACAGTCTTCCAACTCATCTCTTAGATCAAAGAAGAAATCAAGGCAGTAATTATAGAATATTTAGAAATAGATGACTTTTATATTAACATTATATTAAAACTCACAGTATTGCATCAAAACTGCACTCAGAGGAAAATTCGTTGCCTTAAATGTTAATACACTGAAAAGAATAAAAATAAGTGAATTAAGCATTCATCTCAGGAAACTCATACAGAACCAAAGCAACAACAAATAACAGGAGGAACCAATAAAAAATAGAAGGATAAAAGGGAGCCGGCCAACAAATGGTATGATTTTAGGCAAAGGCAAGTGAATGGTAGCTTCAGCCTGATCCCGCAGGGGAACTCTGTAGTCATGTTCTTTCCCGAAGTAGCCTCAACTTGAGGATTTAAAATGAAGAGATTGGGGTTTCCTCTTCCCAGCACACATCCACCTCCCTCTCCCCCATCAGTCATTGGAAAAGGTCCACTCCCAGGACACTTCTAGCTCTAGGTAGCAGATGGATAAAGCTGTTCCAGTAGCCTGAAGGCATCTCTCCAAAGAAGAGCTCACTTAAAGGAGGTGGTGGTGGCGGGGGTTGGGGAGTGTGCGCATAGAACCTGTAAAGAGATCCAAGGGGATCTGGGCAGAGCTTTGCGAGTGTCCACCTCGTGGTGGGTGCTGGCTCTCCCTGTCTTTGTTAAATTGTTCCTTGTCTATGTGGTCACATCTTACCATGTAGGCCAAGAGAATAAACTGGATTACACAAGCTGTTGAAGGGGACAGCTTGTGTAAGGGAGTACTCTCCTGGCTCGGTCGGTAACTGGAATCTTCTACCTGTGACCATGCATTATATAGCCTGTGAAAGTATGCGCATGCCTATTTACTTGGCATTACTATGGTTCACATTAGCACACCTCCCTAGTCATGTCCTAGTCAGTTTATTGCATGGTCTCTGTTACGTGGTGACCTCGTCCCTTGCCATAGTGAGGTCCCAGAAATCCCTTTGGCCCTCATTTCAGCTATCTTCCTATCCCCCCTTGGGAGCACGGGAGAACTTTCGAGTTCTGTCCACATCTTACTTGGATGCAGAAAAACTAAACCCTGCGTCTTGCTTTTCCTTACCATGCCCTTGCATGACCTTAATGGGGCCGCCCCTGAAGTTGAAGTCAGAGTAGGCTGTGGGGCAATGTCCTCCCAAATCTTAGAATTGAATTGGGGGAAATCCCCTCTGGTCTTGTCATTTCACACATGCTATTTTCAGAGGTGCTCATTTCCTTTCCCCTTTTGCTTGTCTCTTTTCTAAATCTCTTTGTATGAGAACAAGCCAAGTGTTGTGCTTTTTGCTTCCTGTATGTCATATCCTCCTCACCTAGGACAGCAAGCCCCTGTGGCCTCTGGCCTCCGCCAAGCCAAAGGTAGATGGGACACTTATCTTCACTTTGGAAAACTTTCCCTCATCTGAGTCACATTCTTTCTTAATAAGTTAAAATGGAAGATAAGAGAATGTAGAAATTCCTTTTCTTTTGATAAAGCCTAGCTTGGAAGTCTTGCTGCACATTTGAAAATTCAATTTTGCAAGTCAGAGGCCAAACTATAGCTTGCCTGCCTTCCTTCCTTCCTTTCTTCTTTCTTTCTCCTCTCTCTCTCTCTTTCTTTCTTTTGAATTCCTATTTAATAACTTAATTTGCCCCAAGGCAGATGGATGCCCCTCAGGCTGCCTAAAGAGAGAGAAAAAAATACATTAATGAAATTGTTTGAACAGTAAAATTCTGACCCAATATTCTGACTTACACCTTGAAGAATGGTATCAGATTTGAGATTCTATCTAAAAATCCTAATTGGGCCCTAGCTGGTGTGGCTCAATGGACAAGGCATCAGCCTGTGGACCCAAAGTCTACTGGTTCAATTCCCAGTCAAGGAACATGCCTGGGTTGTGGGCTAGGTCCCCAGATGGGAGCATGCAAGAGACAGCAAACCAATCGATGTTTCTCTTTTGCACATCAATGTTTCTCTACCTCTCTTTCTCCCTCTTTTCCCCTTTCCCTAAATATAAATAAATAAAATCTTAAAAAAACAAAACAAAACCGTAATTGGTTAGGAGACACAGTACCTGAGACCAGTACCTTCTCCTATTGTCAAGTAAGGACTACATGTATAATTTACCACCTCAATATTCCACTCAGTTCATGTCACCCAAATTTGTAGAAAGTGGCAAATGATTACAAAATTATTAGTCCCTACAATAGACCACTATATATTTTTTACAACATACTAATTTTTAGAAAATGACATGACTTCCTAGTCAGTGGACTCTTTAGTCACCAACCCAACAGCCTTTTATTTATTTTTCCTTTTGCCCCAGACTCCAACATGGCTCTGCGTGGTACTGTTATAGATCCAGTCTTTATTTAAATTTTGCATTAATTTTGACTTTCAGAAATTATGCATTAAAATATTACATATCGTGATTACTGTGTTTGCTGGTACCCCCTTCAATTTTGCACCTGGAGCAAACACCTCACTTGCTTCACTCTAGTCCTAGGCCTCTTGTCCTCATGATTCAGCTCCACAAAGCTTTCTCTCACGTCACTAATGGGCTCAATATTTCCTCTGAATTCCCGTATTTTTTTCCTCTACCATTTTCATGACCTTAACACTAGAGTCATCTATGTACATAGATGACTATCTAGTCTTATCAGCCAAGCCATTCGAGGTTGAAATCCTCTGGGTTTGTTATATTTGTAATTAAATATATTGGGGCAACACTGGTTAATAACATTATACAGCTTTATGATACAATACTTGTATACTTACTCCATTGTGTGCTCACCACCCAAAGGTTAGGTTCCTTCTGTCACTATGTATTCAACCCCTTTACCCTCTTCATCCTTGCCCACTCCCTCTCCCCTATGGAAACCAGTGTTCTGTTGTCGGTACCTAAGAGTTTGTTTTCTTTGCTGCTTTTTGTTTTGTCCCACCTATGAGTGAAATCATATCGTTCTTGTCTTTTTTCATTTGACTTACTTCACTTAGCATGATGTTCTCGAGACAACGGACTGCTCCTCAGCCATAAAAAGGTGAAATGTTGCAATTTGGAATCTTGTTTTTTATTCACCTTCGCATCCTTTTAATATCTGTTAAAATACCTGTACAATAAGTGTTTACTTAAAGAGTAAAGCACATTTAGCTTCATAAGGAAGAATATAAAATACATTTATTTTTAAAAGATTTTATTTATTTACTTTTAGAGAGAGGGGAAGGGAGCAGAGAAACATCAATGTGTGAGAGATACATTGATCAGTTGCCTCTTGCATGCCTCTGACTGGGGCCCTGGTACCCAACCCAGGCACATGCCCTTACTGGGCATTGAACCAGTGACCTATTTGTCCACAGGCCGGCACCCAACCCACTGAACCACACCAACCAGGAGGTAAAATACATTTTAGAAAGATTTATACCAGAATAGTTACAGCTTTTTTTTTTAAAGCAAGAGTTCTTGGATAACTTTTAGGCTATATTAAAATTTTACTTATATTTAACATCTTTTTGCATGATGCAGTGAAAGTGACTTATTATTGTATTTCACTAAATTTCTGTCCCTTTTGCGTACTGTGACTGATAATAGTCAGAAAGGTGGTAGAAAAATACATGGAGGAGATGAGAGTTAAAATCCTGGAATTCAATGTTTTCCATTAATAATCTACAAAAAGGATAATCCACATGGAGATACCCAAGAGTTGATTGTACAATTTATCTTTGAGCAATTGCATACAGTGTTGCCACAGGATGTGACACAGCAGTTCATTTCTAAAATGTTACATTCTGTTAGTATTTTCAGATCAAACTTTGTTTTCTTCTTGGCATAATTGATTATTGCTTTCATTGGGATTTATTTTAAAATAATTCTAAACTGAAAAACTGCAAGGAAAGTGGAAACTGCACATTTCTCCATTAGGGCAGCTGTATCTAGAACAGCACAGCAGAACTTTTTTTTTTTTTGCTATTTGATTTCTGTATCCCTTTCTTGCTCCATTCATTCTAGAAAGGACTCAGGTCACTCATTAATCTTTTGAATGAAAATTATTTGAACACACAGATTGAAAACATTCCCCATCAATAGTAGTGATTTAGTGTATGAAACAAATTTGAGGTTACTATAAATTAATTATGCCTTTTCGAATACTTTATTTCCACCTCACAGTCCTTTATTACCTTTCCCCATATATAATCAGTTAGCTATTGCTGTATAACAAACAATCCCAAATTTTAGTAGCTTCAAACAATAATCATTTGTCCTTTCTTATGAGGTTATGGATTGCTGGGGAGGGTCTGCTGATCTGGAAAAGGCATGGCTAGCCTTAGGTAACCTCACTCATAGACCTTGGGGGCCAGCCAGTCTAGGACCAGCCAAGATGGAGGCTTGCCTTTGTGCCTCATGTTATGTCATTCTGTAGCCGGCAAGCCTGGGCTTGCTACCATGGTAGTGGTGTGGTTTCAAGACAAAGAGAGCAAAAACATGCAATCCCTTTCCAGGTTTAGGCTGGATACTATTATACTATTACTTCAGCAGCATTCTATTGGCCAAAGTAAGCCAGAGAATATCAAAATTTCTGGGATCAGCTGCAAAGTCTCATTGCATGAGATATGGATGGAGGGACGGAAATAATTGGAGCTGGCCATTTTTAGAATCAGTTTATTATGCAATGTGAAATGTTCTTTTAGTTTCTTATATGACTTATTCTCCAAAAATACTTGAGATAGAAATCAGAATAATATATTTATGCAAAAAATTACATAAAAATACAAATATAAGATTAGGCGTGGTTGGCAGAATTCTAAGATGACCCCCGAGATTCCTACCCCTTGGCGTGCATGCTGTCTATAATCCTCTCCCTTTGAGTATGAGCAGGATCTATGGATGTAATGGCATAGTTACTCCCTTGATTAAATTACTTACATAGCAAAAGTGATAGCATCGCTGCCTGCAGGATTATGTGACATTATAAGGCTGTTGTTGCAGACTGGCGAGGTTCTCCTGCGGACTGTGAAGAAGTAAGCTGCCATGTTGTAAGAGGGCCTGTGAGAGCAACATGTGGCAAGGATCTGTGAGGGTCTCCTCAGAACAGAGAATGGACCCTGGTTGAGCAAGGAAGTGGGAATCTCAATCCTACATCTGCCCAAAACTAAATTCTGCCAACAACCATCTGATCTCAAGCTTCAGAAATGAATGCAGTCCAGCCGTCACTTACACTGCAGCTTTATGAGACAAACCTATGAAAATACTGTTGGTATTTTGGGGTCCTCCTCACAAACTAGCAGTTTTGGCACAGATCTTGGCTGAGGCTCCAGGTGTCTGTGAGAGGCTTTACGACATCCATTTTCTTTACATTGCTTTGGTTTATGGATCCTAATAGAACTTCAAGAAGAAACCAGTTCTGCAGGGCTGTTTCTGGGTGGGTGTATCTGTTAAGAAGATATGGGGCTTAAAGGGGCAGACACCTAACTTTAACTCACACTTTATTATAAGGATCCAGGGGATTTCATGGAATCTAAAGATAGGCATGTGGCTGAGATTCAGGAATCATCAGAAACAATCCTTGAAAACTTCCAGTAAATTTCACTTTTATATTTCAGTCTCTTTCTTCCCCCATCTCTCCATATGTATATACACATATATATACACACACATACATATATATGAAAATATGTATACATGTATATATGCCTATATATACATTTATATGTTTGTCTATGTCTCTATCCCTACTTATATCTCTTTTTTCTCTCTATTTTTCCAGACATATTTTCCCTAATCTTTTTTAGTTGTTTAATGGGAATCATGACCTTAAGCTCTGACAGTTCTGGAACTTCACATCAGTCTCAAAGTGTGGTCCCCATACCAGCAGCGTTAGCCTCACCTGGGAACTCACTAGAAGCATCAAGTCTCATGCCCCATCCCAGACCTGCAGAATCAGAAACTCTGCAGTGAGGCCCAGCAGTCTCTTTTAATAAGCCACCCTTAACAAGGGGGCTCCAATGCGTGCCAAGTTTGAGAACCACTGGTTTCTACCTTACAGCTTCAACTATCTGACTGACCAGTTTGTAATCCCAAGGTCAAAACTTTCAGCAAAGGATTATGGGCAAGGCTTGAATCTGGGACCCTCCTCTGTACTGATAAGGTGCAGCTTCAGCTGGGTCTTCTGGGTCATGCTGTAACCTGACTCATCCCATTGCCAAATGCTTTGACAGAGTGGAGATGAGAGTAGTTTCAGAAAACAGGCAGATTGGGAAAAAAGTGGGATGTGGAAGAGAATGCTACCTGGAAAAAGCAATAGGAAAAACAAGGGCCAGAATGCCATACTGTGAACCTGAGAGCTGTCACTGGCTGGGAAAAGCCTTGACGCCAGTGACCAGGGAAAGTTAAGAAGATGCGGGTGCTGGCCTGCTCAGGGGTAGCCTGCAGAATGAAGTTCCCTGCTTCCACAGGGGCTGGCCTGGCCCAGGTCATGGTTTACAGCATTAAATGTCACACTGACTCATTTCTTCTTACTTTGCATCCCTTTTCCTGGAGCCATCCCCATCCAGTTTATTGCCTGCTTTCGGTCCTGGAGGCTGCGTTAGTTAGAACAGTGATCCTCAGAAGCCAGATCCCTTACCCCCATGGGTCTCAGGCCCTTTCAGGCCAAATTATTTTTATAATGATACTGAAATATTATTTGTCCTTTTCACTGTACTGACATTTGTACTGTCGTGCGAAAGCAATGACAGGTAAAATTGCTGGTTCCTCAGCCTGAATCAAAGCTGTGACACCAAAATACCAGTAATAATTGTCTTCACTGTTATGTACTCGCAATACATGTATTTTAAAAGGGCAGATCCATTTAAGAATGTCTTGATAAAGAAATAGAAATGCTATTAAATTTATTAATAAAATAAAATTTATTTGATCAAATTTCAACCCTGGAGCATACGCCCTTTTAATGTTCTGGCTGACAAAATGGGAAATGCATATAAAGAACCTCTGCTGTACACAGAAAGATGATGGTTGTCTCAGGAAGAAGTGCCTGAGCCCTGACCAGTGTGGCTCAGTTGGCTGGGCATCATTCCACAAGGTGAAAAGCTGCCAGTTCAATTCCCAGTCAGAGCACCTGCCTGGTTTCAGGTTCAGTCCCCAGTAGGGGTGTGTAAGAGAGGCAACCAGTTGATGTTTCTCTCTTACACTGATGTTTCTCTCCCTCTCTTTCTCCCTCCCTTCCCCACTCTCTAAAAAATAAATGAATAAAATCTTTTTAAAAAGGAAGTACTTGTGCAATTGTTTGAGCTGTGAGATGAATTAGCCACTTTTTAATGGAAAACCTTCTTTTTCCTGAAAGAATAACGGATAGACAAGTTATGGTGGTTGGCAGGCATTTCCTCAAAAATAAAGTAAGTGAGTCTGTCACTTCAAGGAAAACAACTAACAGCATTTGTTGCCAATGATAACATTTGAGCTCTCAAGTGATAACTATAATTTTGGAAGACTTGTATCTACCACCATGAGCTTGACAGCTTCCCAATACTTACAACTTTTTTTGATGAGATCTATGGTGGTGTTAACCAATGTAATTTTTCAACATTGTATAATGACATATCAGCATTTAGAAGATTTGCATAACTCAGTGAACCAATATTTTCAAAATGACCAATTCATGATGTTACAAACTTGTGCATGGGTAAGAAATCCATTCAAAATGCAAGATAGACCCATGTACTGTAACATTAACAGCGTTACACTAAAATTTCATTGATATGGTTTAAGATTCCACATTACCACTAACTTTTAAGAAACTACTACAACTTGTAGAGTTTTAGTACACTATCAAAAAAGAATCCAAAATGATCTGAAATGGCTATAAGAATACTCCTCCTTTTCCAGCTACTTATCTGTGTGAAGCTTAATTTTCTTCATATATTTCAACCAAAACAACAGAGCAAAACATATCAAATGAAGAATCAGCTGAAAATCTAGCTGTCTTCTATTCAACCAGACACTAAAGAGATTTTCACAAATGTAAAACAATACCTATTCTTCTCACTAATGTTTTTTGTGTTGGAAAATACAACTATTCTTCATAAGAAATGTTATTTATGATAACATGTAATGGGTTTATTGTTATTTTTTAATGGATTAAAAATAAAAATTTCTTAGTTTTAATTTTTAATGTGGTAAATATTGATACATTAACCTATATAAAAGTTGTTTAAGATCCTCAATAATTTTCAAGATTATTAAGGGGCTGGGAGACCAAAGAGTTTGAAAACTACTGAATTGGAGTACAGCTCAGTTGTTGTAACTAAGAGACACATAGAGAAAAAAGGATGACAAAATTGTTTAAACAATATAGAAATTTCTCTTTTTTTAAGCAACAGTCCAGAGATCAATAGAGAGAAAGTCAGGGCAATTAGGTCTCAGATGCCTTCTGTCTTTTTGCTCTGATTCTATCCTATGGATAGAATTCAGGATGTATATAATGTATCATATATTTATTTAAAATATTTTATAATGGTATTTCATTATGATTGGTTTCCTTCATAGTTTTTATAATTCTAGGATGATTGATTTCCTGGATAGTCTTTTGTATCCTTATGTATTTAAAACATCATATTGTTAAGGTCTCAGGGGGTTCACTGGTATGCCAAGCCAGTCCATGACACAGAATGACTGAGAAGTCTAAGGTCTTGGCCCAAGAAGGAGAGAGAATAGAGGGCAAGAACCACCCCTTTAATGAAATGCGCCCAGATTTTCTGCTCACAAGCTTTGTTGAGAACTTAAATCACAGGGAAACATCTAGCTGAGAAATGTAGTTTCACATTGGAAGGCTGTGTCTTGCTAAAACCTGAGGTCGAGTAGCGGTTAAATTACTGTGGAAATAAAGGAATATTGAACACTGGGGTGAGGGACACTGAGAGTCTCTTTCAGGTCTCTGAAGGGCCTTATTTGTTCTCTTTGACCTTTTCACTTTGCCTCTCTGCTTCTCCTCCATCTTTGGAGGCTGCTCTTCCTTCTCAACCATGAGTAAATTTGTTCTCTGATCGTCTGCACCAACCATCCTCTTCTGAACAGTTACCCAAAACAGGACTCTGAAGTCAGTGTCACACCTGTGAAAATCAACAAGCTGGCACATGACGGTTAAAAAAACTGGCAGGACGATCTGAGAGCATCTCCTCTCCCCCCAGATAAACACTGATTAATTACAAAGTGAAAAAATAGCAACTTTACAGTGGAGAAACCTGGTAGACAACACCTTAATCAAGTGATTAAGTCTGATATCATTAATAACAGACACATTGACAACATATATCCCCTGATATAAAATGCCCCTGTGGTGTTCTTCCCCCCAAATCCTGAACTTTAATATTATCATTGCAAAACATCCAGCAAATCCAAATTGAAGGACATTTACAATATAACTGACCAGTGCTCTTCAAACCTGTCAAGCTTATGAAAGACAAAGAAAGAGGAACTGTCACAGATTAGAGGAAACTAAGAAAAAGATAAGAACTAAATGCAATGAGGCATCCTGGATTGGATCCTGGAACTGGAAACTCGGCATTAATGGGAAAGCAGACGAAAGTCAAGTAAGGTCTATAGCTTAATTAATAGCCTTGTGACAATGTTAATTTCCTGGTGTTATTAATGGTCCTGTGGCTAAGTGAGATGTTAACATTAGAGACAACTAGATAAAGGATACTTAGGAATGCTCTGTATTATTTTTGTAACTAATTTATCAGTATAAAGCTATCACAAAGTAAAAAGTTAAAAAAGAAAAAAAGAATGGCAGGTACAGAGAGCTGTCTCCCCTGGGTGGTGGCATGCCAGGGACTTTACTACTGAGTGAGGGTCAAGGACTGGTGTGTCTCCCTCCCGTCTGAAGCTGAAAAAGCAATTTCAACCAGGCAGTCTCCAGGCTCCGGGCAAAGCTCTGCTAAAACTGATGACCCAAGTAGAGAACAGTCGAGCAGATTGTCTAGAAGGACTGCCTTTGGCTCCAGAGAGATCTGAGTTTCAACTTAGCCCCTCCTCTTAACAACAGTGTGCCTTTCGTAAGGTATTTACTCTCTCTGAACTTCAATTTCCTCATCTTTAAAATGGGAGAACAGAGTACTTGTCTTATGGTGTTGTCCGGGTATATTTAAGGAGATAAGGTTTCTGAAACATAACTAATGGTCAATAAAAAAACTATTGTTATTGCATTATAAAGAAAAGTCTTACTATTTAAGCTAAAGCAAAACAGCCACATAAGTAGTTATAAAGTGCTTCAAATATACCACATATGCTCCAAGTCAAGTTACCATTAGTAATGGTAAGGTCACTGCAGTGCTATGGGCTTTAACTAAACTTACAGCACTGCTGGGGAATCTAATTTAATTGAAACACACTCTAATTTGGATTACGCTTTTTTCTAATTTAATTCCTCATGTCTTATATTTTCACATAGTTGTTAGTGTATAAATTATTAATTTAGTCACTTTGTTTGATTATATTTTTTCTGGCATTGCTCATCAGTGCTAACGTGTTTCAATATTGGTCTCAGTGGTTGCTAAAAGCAAAGTTATGTAGAAGGGAAACATCCCCCAAAATCAAAATCCAATAAAAATGCTGCTTTGTTTAAATCGTTTCATGATGCAAAGCTGGACTTCGGGTCTGACCACTTCTGCCTAATAGTTTACTATTATTATCATTCAGTATCTCTGGGGAGACTAAACCTGGGGAGTCTGGGGCTCCCCGTGGAGGTTATCAGTTTCCATGGGATTCCCCAGGTTTTGCTCTGCCCATCTGGACCAGTGCTGCTCATTATGTGGTTTGCAGACTTGTGCCAGTCTGCAGACTCTTCCTTGGTTGTGGAAGAGATTGAGAGTAAGCGTTCAGAAACTCCGACAGCAATCTGATGGAGTTACTTTATGTTTGTTCAATAAAATGAGAAAAGGAGCTTGTATTTTGTATTCTTTGCTTTTTCATTCCTTTTTTTAAAAGTAATTTATTGTGATCGTATTTGATAAAAGTATCAGTCAGCTACAAATTGGAAAAAGAAAACACAAGCTGGGTCCTTACCCACAGACGGAGCAATACTGATCTAAATTATAAGGCGTATCTGGCAAAAGACTATTCCAGGTAATGTGTAATTGAAAGTAATCAATAAAAAGGAGAGCATTTTTATCTATTATCTAACTGTACATATTTTGTAAATACAACTTGAGCTAACATTTCTGCCTAGAAGCATCTATGTTTAGATTAGAGGCATTTGTCTGTGCGAAATTTTCTGTGGCTTGTGAACCGGCCTAGGGGTTGGTGTACGGCGGGGTTGTTTTCTGGCCAGGAGCTTCATCATAGCGTGTATGCTAAACCGACAATGCAATAACTACCACGATTGTCTCCTGACTAGCCCCCGTTTCCATCCTGGCACATAATTTATCCCCCACACTGTTGCCAGAATAACAATCTTAGTAAAATGCAAAATTTCATCATGTTACTCTGATGCTTAAAATCCTTCAGGGATTTTCCATTATTCACAAGACGAAGTTCAAACTTTATTTCTCTAGCTCAGGCATTTTAGAAAGATTATCCTTCCTTGTCCATATCCTTGTCTCTCCTGTATTCAGAGAGCCTCTCAGGTGTCATTTTTTTTTTTTTTTACTTTTATTAACATTTATTTTATGTTGAATTTCTTCGCAGAACATAAATTTTGTTTTTTAGTTTAGTTTAGTTTTGTTTTGTTTTTTTCCCCTGGAATGTCTTTTTCTTTTGTGCAAACTCCTCTTTTGGTTTAGGAACAAACTGCTCTTTTTCAGTTGGGATCACTTCAGTGCGATAGGGAGAACCCCTAGATGGGTTAATCAGCCCATGAGCTCTGTAACTTTTGGGACATCTTGGGGGCTTTGTTCACTTGGATGTGCTTAATATCCAAAGACTCTACATCTAGTCTTTTACGTTCAGCATTACTCTCTGCATTTGTAAACACGTGTAGCAAAAAATCAGTACTCTTTTTGGGCTACCGGCCCTGTGTGCAGCTCCACTGTTTGGTCTGGGCACACCTGCCAACTCCACCATTGTAGACCGAATGGTACACATTCTTCCTCTAAAGTAACATTCTTCAGACACTTGGTGGCTTTTAAGATATGCATACCCTTGATGGCCTGGGAAGTTTCACAAGTGTTTTTAAAGTGAACTCAAAGTTTTGAACCTCTTGTTTTAGGTGATTTTGTGGTTTTTTTGGCGTCAAGTGAATAGCAAAACATTTTTAGAGGTCACCTCAGGCTACTTACTGGAAGAGCTCAAGTGTTTTCTTATCTATTAAGCCTTTTCTAAACCTTCTCACTGACACTCTACCCCGATAGAATTGACTCCTCCCTCTTTTATGATGCCTACCAGTTCCTGGAATTGCATCAAAACTCCTTTAGTGAGATTTAGAAAGCAGATAAAGCCATTTAGTTCTCAAAGTAAGAGTTAGATGTTGAGTGTTGCTGTTTGAGGATACTTGCAAAGGAGGCACAGTGGATACTGAACTCTGATGAATTGTGGCACACACTGGAGAGGTGGCTGGGACAGTTCCCCACCCCTGAACTCAGCTAAGTGCTGCAGGAAGAGTGAGTGGCAAAAGCTTACGTCCCAGCAGCAGCTCCCTGGCCTGGGGTCCTGCTGAGGAAAGCAGAGTTATCTCCATGAGGAACTAGGTTAGGATTTAGTTCACTAAACCAGGCATTCAGCTGTTTACTGAAGGACATTCTAACTGGCCCAGAAAGTACCTAATGGGTGAAGACTAGTATTTATGTTTATAACACATTTTGATTAATTAATTTTAGTGTGCTCTCTTTTGAGATAACTCGGTTAAGAAGTTGTGCATGAAGTTTCATGTCATTCAATTAAATGCAATGTCACGGTTGTAAAGAGGTAAAGACCTACCTAGACTCTACTCTGCAACAGAGATTAGGCATTTGGTTGAATGCAGTCTGTATATGGAAAGAATAGCCTCCACTGTAAGCAATATTTGGATTTAACAAACCGTTTCTTATTCAAAATCCAATCAATGGATGCAGTTATTCCAATAACTTGATTTACTGGTGATGCCAGAATATATTAAGTTAAAAATATGTTCAAGTTGAATTAGCTTTATATTGCCAGTCAGATTGTAGAGTTTTTCAACCTGGATCTTAGCTGGATATTAATGACCATGGCTGAATCCCTTAATTTTTCTTTTTAAATGAAAAATTCTGAGAGCCATAGAGGTGAAGTGGATTGTCTAAAGTCACACAGCTATTTAATGGCTGAGCTCAGCCCATAACCCAGGTAATAACCACATTTCCTGAATAAACATCAGGGCATTCAGCTTGACAAAGTAAATTTTCTGATTTGTAAATTTTTTAAAAGAGAAAATATTTCAGAGGTATCATATTTTGTAACACATTAAACAAAGAACCTTCAATGATGCAAAGGAAATGAGACTGAATCTGTCCTGGGATATCTAGTTTATTTGGTTCCCACAAACTCAATAAATAGTACAGAAGGAAGATGTCCATTTATGATCTCAGTGCTGGTGTCTACTTGTCTGTTCAGTCTTTGGTGTGACTTCCTGGCTCTGCTCAACTGCCTCTACCAGCAGCTCTTCTTTGCCAACACCCCAGTCTGACATGAAATAAGTTATGCTGCCAAATTACTTTGTGTTTGAATGTTTGCCATTGCACAGAGGATGGGGAGTTTTGACACAAAGAATGGAAAGACATGAACCTGTAGCAGATAGGGCAAACTGCCCACAAACGTTAATGTGCTTCAGCCCTGGCTGGGTGGCTCAGTTGGTTGGAGTGGCATCCCGTACACTAAAAGGTCAAGAGTTCGATTCCCAGTCAGGACACGTACCTAAGTTGCAGATTCAATCCCTGGTCAGGGGTCAGGGCTCATAAGGAGACAACTGATTGATGTTTCTCTCTCACATTCTCTCTCTCTTCCCCTCCTCCCCCCTCCTTCCTCTCTTTCTCAAATCAATGAACGTATCCTTCGGTGAGGATTAAACAAACAAACAAAAACCCTAATGTGCCCCTTTTCCATTGCATGGAGTTATTACTGAAAAGTGGCCATTCAGTCAAGAACTACATGTGCTTGTCCTAATCCCCACCCCAGTCCCATCTCTTACTTTACATCTAGATGTGAGTACCTAACTAGTCTCTACCAACGGAACAGGAGTGGGGGTACTACATTATTTTCAATCCAAGGCTTTCTGCTAGCTGAATACCCTAGAGGGTGGCAAAGTCAAGAATGGAAGGAACCCAGGTCACCCAAAGCACCACATAGAGGAGATCTGCCTGCTGACTGGGAAAAAGTCCCTCAGACTCTCAAATAAGCAAAAAATAAACTTCAGATGTGTTTGAGTCTTTACACATTTTGGGCTTCTTAGAGCAGCCAATGCTCCCCTAGATAATACAGAGCCTCTGGTTCTAAAAAGTTTTGTGTCCACGTTGAAGGGAGACTTTCACCTAAAAATTAGTTCTAAGTATTTTTACAAAATATTTAATTTAATCGAGCACTCTAAGTGTTCAGAGAGGTCTCGATTTTCCCCAAGAGCTTAATAAAGCAAAATGGATTGAGATACTTGATGAAGCATCTAATAAACAAATTACTTGTCTAAATTTCGCTGATATCATACTGTTCACTTACAAATAGCTTTTAATTTTAATATCAATGTATAGAAGTGAGGAATGTTGTTCTTTGGACATAGACTAATTTTTATACTTTATGTTCATTTTACATATTCTTAACCTCTTTCCAAAAGAGTTTGCAATGGCATCAAAAGTGACTTAGCAACGAGGTTAGTAATTTTTTTTTACAAAAGCAGGATGTAGAAAAAAGGGCAAGGAAAATGTGCTGACTGTAATTGTTCACCTGGTTGCTGTGATTGAGTTTCAACCCTCAGTCTAAGCTGCTTGTCATGCTGGGCAAGTGGGAGGCATGATCAATTGCAAGTCAGCCATCAGAAAGGAGAAAGTGTGCTCACCTCTCAGGGGAGGCAAAGCTTTGTCTGCTACTAACGTCTCAAAGAAAGGGCCTCAACGTTTTCATCCCAAGGGAGCAGGACCTACTGGGAGTGAAATCAAAACAGAAGTTTTTAAACTCTCTAACTTAGCTTTGTGAAATATATTTTTGATGACATTGAAAAGGGAACATTAGGTTAAGTAAGTACTGAAAACCTTTTGTTTATTCTAATTTTTCACATATCTTAACCCTTGGGAACTTAGCATGCAAATAGCAAACTTCGATATGTTTACTTATAAAAATAAATCTTTGGCTCAGGATAGGTAAGCTCTGGACCTAATTGCTGGCTTGATTCTACAAGCATTTTGAAGAAATTATGTCATTAGTCAAGGTGAAGTGATATTTGAAAGTGACTGTTTTGACTTCCTTGGGAGAGAACTTGGCTATTTCAGTACATGACCTTGGGATTTTCATAAACTGAAGGTTCTTCAGTTGGGATTTCTAAAGAAGTACCCCCTGTATTGAAGCACAAAGTATCCTAATTAGCCACTTTTCAGGTAAAGGTCTTTCTCAGCTTTGATTTAATGTGCTCAAAGAATATTATAGTTGGAGTTGGTCTTATTCGTCACCATTTTTAAAATGAGATCAAGATCCACACTGGGTCGATGATCAGCCAGCAGTCCCACCAGGCAGTGAGAAGAATCCCAATCTCAACCTCAGCTTGTTTCCACTATGTAACAGGTGCTTCTGTTCATACTAGTTTAACGCCATTCTAAATGCAGTAAGACTTCATCGAACATCATGGATAGAAAGGACCACTCCAAAATATTTCTAAGCATCTTAGAATTTTTGCATATTTCTATATTATCTTAAACCTTAGTTGCTTCCATCAAATACAGATAAGCAATACAAAAAAGAACAATGTGAAAATATTGAAATAAAATTTAAAAATTGAAATATTAATCTCTAATAGAATGATGTTATGTTAAAATGGCTCATACGATGTATTCTTTCTACTCTCTGAAGATTTCAAAGCACTTAACATTATCTTAAAACTCATTAAGCTGGCTGCTGAGTCAGAGATTGGATGTTATAACTTTATTCGTATTATTTATTTAATGCTATCAAAGGAGTTGGTTCTCAGTGGAATAGCTCTGAAAGGATAAAACCTTTCTTCATGTTTTAAAAGGACAAGTACCAGTCAGCCAGTGTTTCTTTTCCAAAGATAATCAATAATAATACAAAAAATAGTAACAAGTTATTCATAACAATGTTTCCAAATGAGTAAACTAATCAAATAATTTTTAAAAGTCTTTATAAATTTATATTGGTTTGATTCGTCATGTGCTACCTAATAGGAATAAAGGAATTTGTGAGATTTTATTACTTAAGGAAGAAAAAAATTAAAACTAGTTATTCTTTCTTACCAATTAAAATTTAGAATTTTTACCTCTTAAAAGCTACCCATTGTTTTGCAAATTCTTTCTTGTTTTTTAAATACAGGAACATGCTAACTGAATGGCGACTTTATGTTTATCACTGACTTTTGGAATGTCTTACTGTATTATTAATATGCAATTTATGTAGTTGCTTTTGGCTTTTCAAAATACTGAAGTCAATATGAGTTTTTCTTTTTATATCAAAAAACAGTTACCTGTTTTCTTGGACTTTGTTTTTCCTGATAGAAAATTTGCCAGAATTTGGCTAATTCAATTAAAAACATTAATCTGTTAGAACACAGAATAATAAATGGATTGTCTCTTTGGTCCTGGCTACCTTTCATATGGGCAACTGTTAGAGACCTGTGTATGCAGTCTAAGAATTGTTCATATTCAAAATAAAACTTTCAACCGTCTCTAAAATGACACAGGTAAATGACAGTGATGCAGTTTTGAGAAATGACAGACTACACTGACAAAAGCTACTGTGAGATTTTTAGGTGTGTAACACAGACTTATATTCATATATGATTTTGATCGCTTGCTTTAAGTGTGAAAATATTATCATTTTGGATAAGCTGCCTAAAGTTCTAGCCTAAAAGGAGAACTGTAGTAGGTTTATTAAAGCGGATGCAGATCCCTGGGCAGAGGAACGCAGGCTCATTTCTTTATTATGCAAATTACAGAGGCTGTGCTAAGGGCGATGGGGGTTAATGACTATTAAGTGATGATAACAGGTTCCAGCTCTTCTATCGTTTAGTCACTAAGTGAGGGACAAAGGAAAAAGACTGAGGGGTCACTGAAGAAGTAACTTTGAATTTATGATTTGGGCCTATTTCACAAGTAGTATTTTTAAAACAAGAATAAACAAATGAAAATAAAAATCACCCCAAATTGCTTCATTTAAAGATAACACTATTAGCATTTTGCTCTATATAACATTTCAACACTAGTAACATACTTTATGCAACACAGTTAAACATTTTCTTCAAAAATTCTATCTTTTTTAATGCCATTTTAAATGTTATTCATTTAACCTCATGAATTTCCTCCATGTCTGTAAATATACTTCTAATACATGAAGGGCATCGTGCATCCCATCATTCATTGCCATAACATAATTTGGACCACTCCAAAATATTTCTAAGCATCTTAGAATTTTTGCTTATTTCTATATTATCTTAAACCTTAGTTGCTTCCATCAAATACAGGTAAGTAATACAAAAAAGAACAATAATTTATTTAACAATCCTTCAGTTTTTGGACATTTAAGTTGTTTCAGACTTTTTTAGGATAATAAAAAGTACTGCAATGAGTATCTCTATACATACATTTTTGTACAATTAATTCTTAAGACGAATTATGGAAGTAAAGCTGTTATGTGAAAGGGCATACAACTCCTTAAGATTTCTGGTAAATACTGAAATCTTCTTCGCAGAATTTGTACCAATTTATACACCTGTGAACATATAAAATTCCTTTTCCCTCCAAATCTTAAAAATTCTATACTTTTTTTCAATCTTTGCCAATGTGAGAGTACAGATTTCACTTTTAATAGTCAGTCTTAGATTACTAAATATTGAATAAGTTGAATATTTTCTTCATATGTTTATTGGTATTTTCTATTCCTTTTAGTTGCCTATTTATGTCAATTTCTTATTCTATTAATGTATTTATGTTTTTCTCAGGGATTTTAAAGCACCCTTTGATATTGAGGAGGGGAACTCTTCATTTGTCATTTATGTTGCCATTATTTTCTCTAAGTTTTCCCTTTGACTTTTAACTTTGCCGACAGTGATTTTGATATACAGACATTTTTACTTCTAATGTAGTTATACCTTGTTATTCCTTTCGGTCTTTTTTGGGGGAGAGGTGGGGCTTCTACTTTGAATATCATGCTTAGAAAGCTCTAACCCATCCTAAAATTAAAAAAATCTTGCCTATAATTCATTTAATTGTTTAAATTTATTTTTTAACTTATTATGAAATATCTCACAAATAAAAACTGGTATAAAGAATAATTTAAGAGAGGCAGTATCTGTACTAGCTAAGAGCATACACTTCTGTGGCTGATTTCCTGGACCCAGTTTTAAAATAAGTCCACAAGTTCTTGGACTTACTCAAAAGGTGGAGCCTAATTTCTTTCCCTTTGAGTGCGGGCTAAACTCAGTGACTTGCTTCTCATAAGTATGTATCGTAGAAATGATGGATTGTGCCTTTTCACACTAGGTAATTAAAGTCATTGGGGGCTGCCGTATCAATCTAACTCTTCCTCTCTCGCTCTCTTTCTCTCTTTCTAGCATCCCCCTCTCTTTCCCTCTCTGGGGGAGGTTAGCTACCATGGCCTGAGTACATTCAACTCTACAGAGAAGTCCACGTGACGTGCAAGTGATGAGGAACCGAGGCCTTTACTAGCAGCCACCGTGGAGGCCAGTGGAGGCGTTGAGCCTACAGCTACGTGATAATGTTAGAAGTGGATCCTCCAGGCCCATGAAGCCTTCAGATGACTGCAGTCCCAGGTAATATAATGATTTATTTAATATATTAAATACAGTATATAGACCCTGAGGCAGAACCACCCAGCTAAACTGCTCCTGGACTTCTGATTCTTAGAATCTGTATGAGATAACAGATGTTTGTTGCTATAAGACTGCTAAGTTTGAGGGTAATTTGATATGTAGCAATAGATGACTAATACAGTGGGCATGAATCTCCAAGTTGTGTGATTTTGTACCTTAGTTTCCTTATTTTAAGATGAAGAAAATAATAGAACTCTCTATAAGATTGTTTTGTGAAGTTTATGTAAATGAACATATGTGTAGTGAGCTAAAAGTTTGCTATTATATAACAAATATCTGTGTATCCCCACTCAGCTTGAGATGCTACTGATAGAATTGAAGATCCATTTAAATTCCTCCTAAAATGCACTGTATATATTTAACTATTTAAACACATGGAACTCATTTTGGCACTGAAGTAAGGTAAAGATCCAATATAATTTTTTCCCAAATGGATAACAAATTTTCTCAGCATAATTTGATTAGTCATCTATCCTTTTTCCCATTGATTTAAAGATCACCATTTTAATGTACTAAATGCTTATATATTTACATTTGTTTTAAGATTTCTATTTTTTCTTATTGAACAGTGTCCATCCTGCCATCAGTTATGTGCTATCTTAATTGTTACAGCTTCACGTTATGTCATAATGCCGGCAGTGCAAGTTCCCCTTAGTTAAAAGGACAGGCAGAATCTGAGATGGCCTCCTGTGAACCCTGCCCCCTGGTGTTCATGCCCTCGAGCATGCATATCCTTCTCTTAAATGCAGGCTGGATTGAATGACTCTCTAGTGAATAAAACGTGGTAAAAATAATGGCATGTCACTTCCAATGCTAGGTTACAAGAAGACTATGGCTTCCACCGTGGATAAGCTTTTTTGTTTTCTCACTTGCTTTGAAGCTAGCTGCCTTGTTGCGAGCTGCCTCAGGGTGAGGGGCCTGTGCCGAAGATGTGAGCGAGGTCTCCTGACAACAGCCCTTGAGGAGCTGAGGCCCTCCGTGCAACACTTCCAAGGGACTGAATCCTGCCAAGGACCACATATGGGAGTGTGGAAGCAGGTCCTATTCCAGTTGAACCATAGCCCCACTGATGCCGTGACTTTAGCCTTGTGTCAGAGCTAGAGCTAGAGGCACCTGCTAAATCAAGCTTGGATTCCCGATTCAAAGGAGCTGAAATAATAAAAAGTTTGTTGTTTTATGCTGCTAAATTTTGGAGTAATTTTTTTGTGCAGCAATACACCACTAACAATTATTCTTTTCAATTTTTTTGGTATTCTTTTTCTTTTATCCTTTCGTAAGAACATTATTTTGTCTTACTCTAAAAACTTTTTGAGGCTTTTAATTGGAATTTTATATATGTCTAAATCATTTGCGGGCCAACTGATACCTCATATAATGAATTTTCCAATTAAAGAACATGTATTCCACTCAAATTATACTACTTCTTTCATGTACCCTGCAAATTTAGAGTTTTCTTTATACATATTTCTTATCTGGTTTATTATTAGCTATTTTACACTTTTCATTGGTATTCAAATGGGAATAATTTCTACTTGATTATTCCTTGCTTGATTATTGTTTATATATAGGAAATTAGTGGATTTCTCCACATACATCCAATAATCTACCGCCTAATTGAATTCTATTATTAGTTCTCATTGTTTTTCATTTTATCCCTTGGGTTTTTCCGTATACACAATGATCCGCTATTCTTCTTAAGTGAGCTTAATGATATTGAGTAGGGAAGCAAAAAGTGTATGTGTGTGTGCATGCACCATGTACATGATGATGGGACACCAAGAACTTAGAAAGAAATAAAAACTGAGCAGCTATGTTTTATTCATTTCTCTCTGCATCGCTTAGCATAGCTATTAGGATATTGAAGAATATTGAATGCGTGAGTGAATGAGTTGCCCTCCGTCTAGTTTGCTTTCCTCAGATTTGACTTAATGCCCGTTTTTTGGGCCAGCTCATCGTGAGGCTCCACCATGTTCTGAGCTGAGCCCTTGTTGGATATGACATCTGCTAAGACATCGGCACTCCACCAACATGATCTAAATGAGTACATTACTTACACTCAAAGACCTAATGATTTACTGGGGGAGACAATATAAGTACATATGCCATCATTAAATAATATATTTATGCTTGATAATGTGGTACTTCCCTGACCCACAAAGGGCTGGTATAAACTAGGCAAATGTGCCATCCATCTGACCAGTGCTCATGTAGAAGATACTGGGCTACACTGAACCAGGGTGTGTGTGTGTATGTAACAAGGTACTGTTTGAGGGGCGGGGATCCTATGTGAAGCAGTATGTTGGGTGCCCAGTCCAAAGGGCAAAGACAGGCACAAAGCCAGGTAATAAATCTGAAAACTGGATGGGCACAAACTCTCATCAAGAACACACTGGGACAAATTTCTTAGAATCAAAGCAGTGGTAACAGAGAAATTCTGTGTCTATCTTGTTCCTGGTACATGGCTGGGGATGGGAGTGGCTGCAGAACCCTTATAGGGACATCACAGGGTTGAGCTGAACTGATTGTAAGAGTAAGTGTTACTCAGAGGAGAGAAAAGCCAGGGATTTTATAGGCTAAGGTAAGGATTTTATTCAAGGTTCAAGGAAAGCTTTTATTCAAGGTTCCAGGAAAGCCAATGGAGGGCTTTCAACTTAGGAGTGACATGGCCTGACTTACATTTTTAACAAAGTCCTTCTGTTCAACTGAGTTGAGATGGGGGACAAAATTGGGATTTGAAGGGATTAGTAGAGCTAGAGAGAGGTGGTTCCAGGCTAGAACAGGTTGATGGTAGAGATGGAGTGTGATACCCATTGATGCCTATTTGGAGGTAAACATACAAGAAACATTCTTCAACCAAGACATTGAGGTCTCCTACCCTGACTCAACTAGACTTCTTCATCATTGTGGTGAGGATCGAAGAACTCAGACTAAAGGTGTGACACTCCATCCATGTGGCTGAAAGGTCAGCTGAGTGGAATTTTGTGGTTACATTAAAAGGTAGTTGTAACATTGGGAAGGGTAGTTTATGTCTCTGTGAAGAGTTTCCAGTGCTAACAATTTTTTTTTCGAATCTTTACTTCGAAAGTGTATTTTATTTACTGTACTATTAAATAAATTTATTATAATAAAAATAATGATTTCTGATATTCTCAAGGTGACCCTATGCAAAAACTTAAGGTGAACTTTTTATAATTCATTTTATAGGCTTAAGAAACATTATAAGAGAATGTCTTTTAAATAAATGCATAACCATGCTTAGAAATTTAGAAGTTTTATGGCCTGTTTTTAAATATTTTTCATCTTAATTTTTTTCTTTTAATTCTAATATATTCTGTAAAAAACTATGACTGCTTTCCTGCTGGTAGTTTAGCCTATTATAAATTTGGTTAAATTAATATGAAGTTAATGGCTATATTTTAGAGCAACCTCTTGAAATGTAATAGCTTTATTGGAACAAAACTATTTTTTGCCAAAATTATGTGGAACTAATGAAAAATTAATTGCTTTATAAAATGCTGGCTTTTATCTAAAACTAATAATTCCTGTACATCTCTTAATCCTCCCACAAACAGTTGGCAGGAAATAAAATCTAAGTTTACCCACTCAAATTCCTAAGACCCTCAGAGTCATTTTTATTTTTGCATGATCCAACCTTTTAACTTTCTCGCAACTTTAATCTTGAAAAACCTGCTTTCTAATTAAATTCAGGAACATCATTCCCTTAAAGGGGAGTAGGAATACCAAGTCTAACTCATATTTAAGACCTGCGAGCTAATACTTTTACTTTCTTTATAGGTCACATTGGCATTTTTATATGTCTCCCTCTAAGATGCAGTGATTTTTATTTTTTAAGTTCATGCTTGGGACTATGCCTTTTATCTATTCTTTACTGTGTTTCAATCATAAATCATGCAACAAAATAAATTACTTAATCCTGTGTTTTATTTTAAAACATATTAAAATCTAGATACAAAAGAAAAAATCTCTTAATGCCTCTGAATTGCTCACACTTTTATGATTGTGTGTTGCATTCAAACATTATCAAGGTGTCTTATCAATAACAATTGTACACAAGAGCCACATTTGGAGATTTTTAAAGTTTTTGTTACTTTTTGATTAGGATATGTTCAAATAAAAAAAAAACCCAAATTGTCCTTCGTCATCAGCGTTCACTGTTTTAATGATAATTCATACTAGTGTATAACTGTTTAGCAGGAAGATTATTAATCTCCAGCTACTTTTAAAAATGAGACTTCACGTGATTATTTTATCCCTTGTTTTATGCTTAGCAGCTCTTCCTGTCTTGATTTAGTAAGAGAGGCTTTCTTAACACTTTGAAAGAGAAAAACAAAACATTACCCAGCCGAATTTGTTTATTAAGCTCTTTTAGCATGAAAGGGAAATAGTCCAAATTTCAAAACAGGTTTGGAGAATGCGATTCGCGTGTTATCGAGAAGCATTCTCTTCCACAGACTTCTCCCCTCAAAAATGTTTTTTTCATACAGAGAATGGACCCTCGTTTCTTAGGTTAATTGCTGGAATATAATGAGGTTTGGTTGCATTTTTAGTAATTTCCAGATTCTATTCCAGGACATTTGGGATAGAGCCCAAGAGCTTAGCATGTTTTCCTTTTTTCATGGTAAAATTGTGCAAATATGCATTAGAGTGTGAAAACAAACAGTCTAATACATTTTTGCAAAGCTCTTTATGTTTACTGTTTATTGCAGATACCAGATCCTAATTAAAATGCGCTAACAAAAGCCAAGATACAAAGAACAAAGATATAACGAAACTTCATCTTTATAAAATATTTGTGTTTAACCCTGGAGGATGTATGGCCTCACAGCACTGCACTGGAATTCTAAAAGACTTCTTCAACCACACTAGAAAGGTGATAACATTCAGTTTGTCTGGTCGTTCAAGGAAGACAAACCATGCTGTGGCTATTTTGGGCAATATACTTCTTAGAGAGGTTCTCATAATTCTTTGATTCAAGATCTTGAGTTTTTTTACTATATATTTGAAATTACTAGCAACCAATTTCAAAGAAGTAATGGAAGGAAGAGGCATTAAAAGCATATTTTGGGCTAGAGATGAATTTAGATCTGTTTTTTTTTTTTCTGGTTGACATTTTCTATATGTGTGAGAGAAATTACTTTTTGTTACTTGTGCATGTAGGAAAATTAAAAAGGTAAATAGAAATATAGAGGATGGCATCAAAAAATGGAACAAAAAGGGATTTGGAATGACAATAAGAATTTGAGTTGGAACTCTGTTTTCTAGCTCTGTGATGTTAGGTCAGTGATCTAAATTCTTAGAGTCTCCATTTCTTAATCTCTAATCGGGGAATATCAATAGTAGGCTTATGAAGTTGTGAGGATTAAACAAGATTAGCTAGGTGACTCACTCATCTTGTTAGAGGCAAATACGTTCATTTTTCCAAAAGGATGTGCATACCACAACATGTGCAGTGAGATTAAAGGAAAGAAAAGTGGAGAATCCAATGGGTGAGAAACCTGAAATACCACTTTACTCCTATTATATTTTGTTTGCATTTAAAATTTTTCTCTTGAACAGCTTGTCTTTTCTATTTATTTCTGCATTATATAAGGGCAGATTGCAGGAGAAAGGTATAAAGATGGAGAAATCTTGTAAAAATCCTTTTTGTACTGCAATAGTCTTCAAAGGGTGGTCCTTGACCAAATAAGTCAGCATCACCTGGGAGCTTGTTAAAAATGCAAATTATTGGTTGTCACCCCCTCAGACCTACTGATTCTGCTGATGGGGTCTAGTAATCTGCATTTTAACAATATTTTCTAGGAGACTGCAATGCAATTTTTTGTTGTTCTTTTTCTGTAACAGCAGCCTTGGTAATGTACATGTTGCAACACTCATAGAGGTCTTCTTTGTACATAACAAAGAGATCTTGAGAGATAGTATATCGTAGTATTTAAGAACACAGGCTCTCTTGATTTGTTGCTCAGCTCATTTACTTATTAGTTCTGTGTCCTTGGGCAAGCTTCTTAACCTCCCTTGCCTCAGTTTCCTCTATTGTAGAATGGAGATAGTAATAGTATCTGACTCACAGGAATTGGTGAAAATATAATACATTTAAGGCGGTACCAGATGGAAAGCTTAAGGAAATATAAATTATTATTTTATTATCTAGTAAATATAGAGGACGTTGCAAAATGTAGAGAATCAGTAAACCTGCCAGTGCAGGAAGTGTTGAATCTCAAATTATGGCATCTACAGTGGTACCTTGGTACTCATTGTTAATTCATTCTGGAACTTGTGACAAATGCCAAAACCGAGGTGTGCTAAACGATGGAGCATCTTCTCTTGCAGGAAGACATCGTGACTCATACAAACTCTCACAAGTTTGACAAGTCCTGAGCCAGTGCTGAGGGCTGAAGCATTTTTTTCTTGTCAAAATGCGACGCGTACAGGGTTTGATGAATTCTGTAGCCAAAGAGTACTGAGGTATGACTATTTCTTTAATCATTCATTATTTTTTCACCAAAGGTTTGTGGTCAGCTTAGTATAAGCCAGGCATTATGAAAGGTAGTGAAGATATGGTAAAGAATAAGAAAGATTTGATTTGTGCCTGTGTGATGCTTAGAAGGAGAGGCATGAAAAAGTAATTTTATAATTATTTAATTAACCACAATTGTAATGAGTTCTATGAAGGAAGAGTCCAGCATGCTATGAGAGTGTTTAATAGATAAACCTAACTCAGCATGTAGTGGGTGGTGGTGGAGGATCAGTGGAACTTTGCTCTGGGAATCCAATGCTAAGCCCTGAAGGATTCATGGGAGTTTGCTAGGTAAAGAAGGGTGTGAAGGCAAGTATTCTGAGGAGATAGAAGAGCATGTGTAAAGGCCCTGAGGTAGGTAGGAGCTTGGTGCTATGGAAGAGCTAAAAGAAGGCTTGAGTGACTGGGATATGGGGGCAAGACAAGACTAAGTTATCCTGATGGTGATAAATAGCCATTGAGGGGTTTAACCAAGGAAGTGGCATTTGGTTTTAGAAAGACCCTTCTATGGATTGGAGGGGGCCAGAGATAAGAGGTAGCTGTGTCTGTAGTCCAGGAGATGGGGAGAGGATAGTGGAATTGAAAAATTGTTGATTTGGTGAGATATGGAGTAGGAGGTAGTGAGAGGTGTCAAGAACGTGTCCCTTGAGGCCTCTGACATTAAATTCCTTCAATAAGAAGCACCTAGAAAGAGCAAGCTTTGCAGAAGATCGTAAGTCACTTGAGAATGAGGGGCACATGGAATATCAAAGAAAATAACATAGAGTAAGCAGCTGGTTAGGTGGATCCGGACATCAAAGAGCTGGAGACCTCCCCAGGAGAGGGTGTGATTGGTATGTACAGAGTAAGTGACTCAGTGGGAATGGATAAGGTAATAAGTGTACCAGGTAGACTTTAGACAAAAAGCTTGAGGACTGGACTCAACAAAACACTGGAAGTTACAAGTAAAGTAGGAGGGGACAAGGCCTTAAA
Source organism: Mormoops blainvillei (assembly GCA_004026545.1). Lineage (NCBI taxonomy): Eukaryota > Metazoa > Chordata > Mammalia > Chiroptera > Mormoopidae > Mormoops > Mormoops blainvillei. The sequence continues at coordinate 174,705 of PVJD01001421.1, read as the reverse complement.
GGAGGAATGGCTAGATAGGCAGAAGACGAGGCTGTGATGTCACAGAAGCTAAGGGAAGAGAAGGCCCCACAATGGAGGGGGGCGTCAACTGGGCCAAGTTTGATGCGAACTGAAAGGCATCCAGGGAATTAAGCTAAAGAAAGGTCCTTGGCAACCTTAGTGAGAACAGTTTTTGAGGAAAAGTGGCTTGTGAAATGAATGGGAAATGAGGAAATAGAAATCATAAAGTTAGACAAATTTGGCTGAGCAGGAACAAACAAAAATAAGATGGTAATGTCAGAGTGACATGGAGCCTAAGGAGGATAATTATTTATAGAAGAGAGTGTCGAACATGTTTTAAGAATGGCGGAGAGATATGAAGGGTGTGTGTTGATAGTGGGGGTTTTGAGGAAGTGGGAGAGAGAAAACCACAGTGTAAATGAAGGGTCTGGCTTTAGATGCTAGCCTTAGAAAGTACCGGCAGTTCCTCTGTTGAACAGGAGGTCAGGAGGATGGCGTGTGTACAGATTCTGGTGGATTTGTAGGTTTGGTGGTGGGAAGTCGAGAGGTTTCTGTTTGGTGGCTTCTATTTTCTCTGTGAGGAGTAGGCAAGGCCATCTGTTCAGTGTGATAGAGGAGCTGTGAAGGTTAGAGATTTGGGGAAAGTGAAGACTGAAATAGTCATTGAGAGTGGAAAAGGGAGGCAAAAATGTAGCATGACTATTGTGAGAATCCAGATAAGAATGGTGACTGCGAATTTGTAATGGCATGTATGTTTGTGAGCCTCTCTCCTCTCAAGGCTGATACATTAGTGGGCACAAACACATGAACGGTTATTTATAACAGTGTAAGAAGTGAAGTATTTCTGTGAACTATGGGAGTTCATTGAAGGGAGGCTTCTAACTTGGGACCTAAAGATAAGTAAGTAGAGATGGTGGGAGACTGTATCAGTAGGGAGGGCGAACGTGACTAAGCCAAGAGGTGTGGGAAAACATGGCCCCCGTGGGCAGCTGAAAGAAGTTCCCAGGTAGAGCAGAGTGTGTGAGGGTGTGGGGGTTCCAGGCAGGAGTGAGTGGTTAGAAGAGCAGTTGGACAGGAGGTGGGTGGGCAGCTCAAGGGTGTTCTAAGCCAGCAGTTCACCAACAGAGACCAGCAATGTGAGCATTACCTTGGACCTAGTCAGAAATGCAAATCCTTGGCCCCCACCCCAGACCTAACCTACGAGAAATTCTGGGAGTGGGCCCAGTGATCTGTGCTGTACCAAGTCCTCCAAGTGAGGCTGATGCATGCTAAAGCTTGAGAACCAGGGTTCTTAAACAACGGGAAGCAATTGATTAAAGTGCCTTTTTAGCAGGAGGATGGCATGATCAGAGGCAACCTTATGAAAATCTCTGGCCACAGTGTGGAAAATGGAGGCCCCTGTTTATGGATCCCAGCCAGGGATTTCCGCAGGGCTAATTTGTCAGGCAACTTACTGATTCTGGTGCAGGTAGGGGTTTCCAGCCAATATCTGGCGACCAGGCCCAACTTGGAAGCTGGTTAATGAGTGCTCCCCTCCAGCAGCTCTCTGCTGCCCCCTTCTGTCCACAGGCCGCACTCAGGGTTCCCAGGCCTGTGGTTCCCAGGCCCACACCTCCCAGACTGATCACACACACACACACACACACACACACACACACACACACACACACACTCGCCTGGCTCCTCTGACTCTCACCTTTGTCAAACCAGGTGAATGGCGGGAGCACGTGGGTAATGTCAACATGTTAAATAAATCTGACACTGTCGTTTGACATTTTTTGAGTGGATGGTCCTAGAGAGCCCAGGAAAGAATACCAATCAAGCAGTGACCTTGAGATATTTTTGGGATGAGATTTGCTAATTTTGAGACAAAGTTATATCTCTATCCCCTTGAATTTCTAGGCAACGTGTGTCTGGAAAAAAAAAAAAAGAACATATTTGAATGCTTTTTCTAAGACTAGTAAGGATATAACATCAGAAGACCTAGTGTGGGATAAGATGATTCCATTAAATTTCACCATCCATCTCTCTCTTTGCAATAAAATTTTCTTGGTGGGCTGGCTAGACTGTGCTTCATTTCATTTGGAGACATAGAGAAGGATGATTTTCCTATAGGCACAGATTGCACTGGCACTGCTGTTAAAAGATAATGGAATCGTTTTTGGGAGAATGATACAGGCTATCTTCCATTCAATGATAACCTTCTGAACAGACGAGATGCCCATCTCCCATGTGCAATGTCCAATGAATGAGGTTTGGAATCAGCTGGACTGGTGTTGGAATCTCCGTCTCACCAATTACCAAAAAAGTAATGTACTTTTGGTAAATTCTTAACCTCTTGGGCCTTCATTTTTCTCTTTTGTAAAATGCATTGTTTCAATGAATACATAGAATAACACAATCTAGGTGATCACTAATTATTAGTTTTTGTTGTCTGTTAGTATGTGAATGAAACTTTAACCTTCTTATATTTCCCTAATTACTTACTATTTCTTTTTATCAAAAACATCTCTGCCTTTACTGAGCTCTTATTTCTTTTTTAGATTAACACCTTGTGTAACCTTGTATCACTGAGGGGCTACCAAGACCTTTGCCATGTGTCATAACTCTCTACCTACACATATATCTACATTCATGGCCATCCTTATATCATTCTCTTGAGTCTCAGAGACTAGTGGTATTAGGACCTCCCCCTCCCTCCCTCTTTTTTAAACTTAATGTATAATGTAGTTGAGAAATGGTATCTGAGAAATCTGAATATTTCATGCTTATGAACGTAAATGGCAGTATTTTATCTAAAAATGATGAATTCTTGGAGACCAGGTACTAAGCAATGCAATCTGGGAAGGGTGATAGGACAGCTTTAGAACATATTGTGGCAATGGTCAAGTTTAATGGCAGATTTCACTCTCCCCAAAGTAGACGTCTCGGCTTGGATCTTCAACCTGGACTTGTTCTACACCCTTAATATGCATTAATATTATTAACATTGATATCCTATTGTTTTTCTACTGGGATTACAAACTAACAGAAATCTAACTAGGCTAACATGGATTACTTGATCAATTGTGTCCAGGGCACTCTATCATGAATTTTAAAGCTTCAGGAAGGAGACAGGACTTGAGCTAAGACATAAAATTGGGGAGAGAATTCTAATAGATAGAGGGAAGAGAGAATATTCTAGGTGAAGGAACAGCATGAACATAGTGATGAAAGGGGCATCTTCCAGTTGTGATGTCTGCACAAGGAGCATAGACGCTTGGCTGGAGGGCAGTAGGGGGATAAATACTATTGGAGCAGGATGTTGGGTTAGACTGAGAAAAGTATTGAATGATAGAAGAGGAATTTGGGAGCCAGTGTGCATTTCTGAATAGGAAAATGATACAATATGATGTAATATCCTAGAAAGGTCTATCAGTTTTCTAGGTAGCAGCTGGGAGAATAGAACGAATGAAGGTAGGTAAATTCGTTAGGAAGTTTTTCTGGAGTTTAGGCATGAGTTGTGAAGGTTGTGCACAAATTACCATAGTGAGGGGAGAACAGAGAAAACGTGCAGCCAATACCATCACCAAGGCCTGTGAGGACCTGGGGCAGGGATGAGGTGAGGGAGCTACAGAGACGATGTGGAAGGTTGCTTCCAAGATGACTTCCAATGACCCTCCTCCTCCCCAGTATTTATATCTTTGCATAATGTCCTATCCTTGAAGCGGGAGCTGAACCTAGTAACTGACTTCTGACCAAAAGAAAAATGGCAAGAGTGCTGGGATGTTACTTCTGAGGTTAGGTTACAAAAAGACCCTCACTTCTGTCTTGCTTGCTTTCTTTTGTTCTCTCGCCTGCTCACTCCGATGGAAGGCAGCTGCTACCCTATAGAGAAGTTCATGCGGCAAAGAACTGAGGGTGGCCCTTGGCCCACAGCCAGCAGGGAACGGAGGCCCTCAGCTCGACAGCCTCTGAGGGCCTGCACTCTACCAACAACTCTGTGCGTGAACTTGGAAGTATATCCTTCCGCACTCAAAGAAGCGGAACCTGGAGATGATTGCAGACAGGGCCGACACCTTGATTTCAACCTTGCGGTAATAGCCTCGTGATACGTAACAAGTTACTCCAAAATGTAGTGATTTAAATAACATACATTTATTATTTCACAGTTGTGGGTGGGGTATCTGGGCGTGACTTAGATGTGTACCGTGGCTCAGCCTCTCTCACGAGGTGGCATTCATGTCAAGGCTTGACTGGGAAGGATCCGCTTCCTAGCTCACGCACGTGGATGTTGGCAGAATTCACTTCCTCACGGGTGTGTTGGACTGAGGCCTCATTCCTCAAAAGCCGTTGGCCAGAGGCCTCCCTCGGTTCTTTGCCATATTGGCCTCTCCATACAGCACTCATATTATAGCTGATTGCCATATCAGAGTGAGCAAGCGAGAGAGCAAGAGAGAAAGTGCGAGCAAAATAGAAGTCACAGTCTTTTGTACCCTTCTCGGAAAAGTGCTATGCCATCGCTTTTGCTGTATTCTAATCACTAGATTGTGTTAGAATTCCTTCGTCACTAAGCCTGGCCCACATTCAAGGGGAGGCAATTATATGAGAGCATAAATAGCAGGAGGTGGGGATCACTGGGGGCCATGTCAGAAGCTGCTTACCACAGCTACAGTTATTTATTGCGATTTTTGTTGTCTTCCCACAGGGCTTTAGGCTCCTGGGGCGGGGGTGGGGAGAGCTAGTGCTTTGTACACAAGTGCTTACTAAATATTTATTGAATAAATGAGATGATACTTCCAAAGACTGTTAGAGGTCTCTAAACTGTAATTTTCACAGTAGATGTTAAGGCATTGAGGGTCTTCTCATTGGTCAACAGTATAATGGGGATGTAGTGAGCCTTTTGACAAAATTCTAACAATAAGCACAAAAATCTTACTCAGGGCCACACCGTAAAGCTGTGCTATGTATAAAAGTGCCTGGATGAGGGGACAAATGGGTGCCTAAACCCAGTCCATATTTCACTCACCAAAGCCATGTGCTCTGGTATGGGACTGTGTCAGTTTACAGAGAAGTGTGCCTGTTTGAAATTTATAATTTATCCACACAGAGGGGATCCTTTTTTTTTTTTTAAGTAGCACAAAGGTTGCACCCAGTTCTCTAAGGGGGTGTTGGGCTTTACCTCCCTCCTCCCATTTGCTTTGACCTGTGCCCCCTGAACTGTACCTTCTAAAATGGGCTTGGGGGAGGAGGGGGACAATGTCCCATGCCACACCAGACCTCTGGGAGGATGAGGTTCTGTTTTGGGAGCCTTTTGAGAGCCCAGGAGAGAAGGTGTTATTGAAATGCAGACAAATTCTATCATCCCTATTCAAGTGCCAAGAAAATTTTATGCACACAATGATACCACCCTCTCCCTGAGTGCTTGGTATGACCTGACAATAGCAAACAAACAGCAAGCTGTGATCTGCTTTTAATTTCCAAATGAAAATGCACCCCAAATAGAGACAAGAAGGAGAAAAAGCAGCTTGGAGGTAACAATGTGTGTTTTGGCTGAGGACCCCAGGAAGTCTTGCTTCTGTTAACCTCAGCCCATCTTCCTCCCCTACTCACAGCCATTCCTGAAAAGCTCAGCTCATACCATTGGAATGGTTGTGTACTGAGGATAAGGATGTTGACAATAGGGTTTAAGCTGCATAAATAACTGCGAATTGCTATTGGGCCCCAGCAACTGCCAGCAAAAAAACAAGGAAGGAGATGATATATGGAGCCTCAGTTGTGTGTATGGGGGGTGGCGAGGGGGACGCTGGGAAGTAAGGGATGTGGAATCTGGCAACCAGCGCTGGTTGTAAAAGACACTCTGACAAGGTGTGCACAGGCCACCCACAATTGTTATGCAGCTATAAGAAGTTATTTTGACGGGACATGGGGCACACTTCAAACAGAGGAATCAACCCCCCAAATGATTAGTGATGTGTTACAGGAAAGTTCTGGTTTAAAGAATACACTATTATAATGAGTGAGGGATAGTACATACGTAGGCTCTGCATACTCATTTTGTGACTTCCATTTTGTTCTGTTGGTGGTGATGTGTGGAGCGAGGAGGAAAAAAAACAAAATGAAACAGAAAGGTGGCTTATAAGAAAAAAGAAAAGCACCAGGGATGGCTGCCCGTTTGTGCTTCCCAGTCCTCTGGCTTTTTTGGGCATCACTTTCAATGGCTTCTCCAACATTCTTCCTCAGAGTACTCTTCCCGTGTATCCCACAGGATGCAGCACAGTTGGAGAAGACTAGCCCAGCCACGGGAGTCCCCTGGGTCAGGTGTTTGTGTACAACTTGTCACCCTACCGGAGCCTCTTTGCTCTGTACCCTCTCCAACCTACACTTCACCTCTTTGTTCCACTTTCCCACTCATACTACTGAGCCCTTTGCTTGAAACCACGCAGGCTTCCTCTTTCTCAAAGTCTTCTTTGAATCTCACCAACTCCAGAAGAGCATTTTTGTTAAATTGTAGCAGGAGAGTTTCAAAGAATTCTTTGGATGGAGTGTTTATGAAAGAAAGGAATGGAAACATAGATAGAGGTTAGGAAATTCCAGACTCAGGTGCATCCTCATTGATTTGCATGTCCAGCGCCCTCCCCACTCCTGCCACAACCTTCTTCTGGGAGCCATTTCCCCTTTCTTTTTCAAACATGTGGTTTGTGCAGAAGACGTGTTCTTTCACAGTCATGCTTCCCGGTCCCAGGTTGTTGGTGTTCGAGCAGTCATCTACATACAACTGGGTGGGTATCAGCTAGCTTATGCTGCCTAACAAGTTGCACCAAAATTTGATGGTTTAAGATAATAATTATTTATTCTTAATCATGAGTCAGAGGGTCAGCGGGGGTGGCTCCACCTCATGCTGCAGGCCTGCAGATCCCTGGGCTGGCTCTGTTCCCTGCACACTCATTCCGGGACCCAGGCTGAAGGAGCAGCAGCTACGCGGGGAAAGGGCTTCTCATAGCAGGGACAGAAGTGTAAGATGGCAAGGAGAAGTATTTGATGCGTCCCCCTTTGTGTGCCCTTCTGCTCTCTGTTCTTGCTTAGGCCATCTTGCTTTCCTTTCCTCTACAACTTCCTTCCTCTATGAGGCTACTTGAAGAATTAGAGGGTGGGAGGTCCTATTCGGACGTTGTCAAAGGAATGCTTACAGATCACAGTACTTAGAAAATGAAAGGAAAATCCACGTGCAAAGAGTGAAAGGGAGTCAGACTTCAGAAAGACTGGCTAGTCTACTAAAACATAGCTAATATTTAAGTAAAGGCTGCAAAGTTATTAATTACCAAGCATATATTAATTTATTCATGGTGAAGGTAACAACTTGCTCAAGTGATTATCATACCCACAAAGGTCATGATGCCAAAATTGGGAGTTGAATTGTTTTTGTTAGAGTTACAGGTTTATAGGAAATATTCAAGGATTTTTGGGGGTTGGGGGGACTAGAAACATACAGGATGAAAATGGTGATTGTAAAATATGTCTACAAGTTCTTTGAAACTATCCCTTCAAAAGGTGGAGGCTGATTTCTTTTCACTTGATTGTGGGTCAGACTAAATAATTTTTTTCTAAAAAATAGAATGTAGTAGAAGAGATGGAGTGTGGTTTTTGAGTTTAGGTTATTAAAAGCATTATACCTTCCATCTGGCTTGTTCGTGGATCTCTCTCTCTAGGGGAGCCAGCTGTCATGACACGGGGATGCCCAAGCTGCTATCTACAGGAAGGTCCTTGCAGTGAGAAACTGATACCTCCGGCCAACAACCAGCACCAATTCATCCAACACGTGAGTGATTCACCTTGAAAGCAGATCCTCTAGCCCAAGTTAAATCTTCAGATAATTGCAAGGGACATTTTAACTGCATTAGGGTCTCATGAGAGACCCTAATCCAGAACCTCTCTCATGGACTTCTGACCCAAACTAACTGTGAGATAGCAAATGTTTATTGTTTCAAGCTGCAAAATTTGGGGGTAATTTGTTATACAGCAATAGATAACTAATACAAGCTTATTGTTTTTGGTTTATCACAGGGTGCCAACTGGAGGTCATGTTTTATGTTATGTAAAATGCTTAGACATATTGGAGGCAGGACCGAGTGTCAGCCTCTGGCTTCACATGAGCAGTCCAGCCCACATTTAGAAGGTTCTGCACTGGGGTGGAGGGCACTGATAAGGTGCCAATAACAGACTGGCTCTTTACGGCGCCGATGCAGGCTTGCTGCAGAATGGTAGGGGCCCCTGACTTGGAAGGATTCAGACTATTAGATTCCAAGGCAGGTTGTTGAGGGCAGGGACCAGGCTTGTTTCGTTCACCCCTGTTACTCCAGAACTAAGCACAGTGCCCGGTACATAGCTCAAATTCAATAAATGTTCGCTAAGTAAATAAATTCCTGGTGTCAGGTAATTATATCACCAAAGTATGGTCAAAACCCCGTCTAGGTACTTAGAGGGATAGCTAACTATTATTTCTACAAACTTGTTATGTTTTTGACCTCTTTTGGTGGTTTGCAATAATAGCGTTCTTCCATACAGAAAGAGATCCTTCCTGATTGGAATATAAACGGAATACAAACCCTTTCCATTTGGAAAGCATAATGACACTTCTGTCACACCACCAAACATCCCCTAGGGAGGGATAAATTGGGACATTCCATTTGATTACCTCCTGCCTAATACTGGTTGAATTTTTACTAGGGTGTATAAGCTGATAGAACATTTGGACTTTAGCTTCTGAAAACCACTAACATTGTGTCTTCAAAATGTTCTGATAATGGCATTGAACCACTTAGAAATTGAAATAGAAGATGATGTAATTAATTACACAAAACTATTGTGATTGACTTCTATTCACACTACATTATCAAATTCATGAAAAAAATAAAAGTTTAAATGAAAACTTTGCCTTTACTTGACTCTCATCTGAATCTTATGCCCAATAGTTGTACACTGAGAGTGAGTTTTCTGACTCATCACTTAATCAGTAAGGAATCTCTGTGGTCTATACACATATGCATGTTAGACCCTTGATCTAAAAAATGCCTAGTAAATGCTTGGCACAGAGTAGGTGCTGTGGATATTTGATGGATAACAAATAGATGAATTGAATGAATAAATGAAAACAGTGCACATGTTTGTTTACTAGCAACCCATTTAACCTCAGTGACTCTTACAGGTATCAAAACACTGACCTGGCAATATGCTAAGGCATTGTAACAAAATGGGATGAAGACTGACACTTCCTGGCTCTGTTACTGAAAGAGTATTATAAATTTGACTCTGAGTTCCATGGCAGACAATGTAAAGCTGGGAACATGGTTAGTTACAAGGATCACAATGAATATAGCTTTTCATTTCACTTGAATGTCCTTCCCCCTTTTTCTGTGGTGAATTCCTATCAAGTTGGGACCTGACTCGGAATGAATCTTTGACTGATCTATGTACTTTGCTGTTTCTTTGCTCCCACAGATGTTGAACATATTTTAGTTTTCACACCTGTTGAATTGGAGGTACAAGTGAGCTTTGGTATTCATATGCCTGAGATCAAATTCCAATATGTCTTTTATGTAACCTTAGGCATTTCCCATAATCCATGGACATGTAACATGACTAAGAAATAAATGTCTCCATAATTTCTCTAAGTTCATGTTTCCTCAGTTGTAAAATGGGAATATTAATAGCACCTGCTTTAAGAAGCTGCTATGAGAATTAAATGAGATCATGTGAATAAAACACTTAATACACTGCTAATTAATGTGGTAAGTGATCATAAATAATAACTACAATTGTTTTATGTCCATAACCCTCACAAGCAACCCACACTATCTACCTTCTAGATTTTTGCAGGAAAATACAACCTTTAATATCTACTTGATACTCTCTGAATTGCTAATACTTGGTTCATCTGAAGGAAATGCAAAAATCCAAAATTAAGGAAAAGCAACAAATTTCAAGGACCTACATTTCTCTTCAGGATCCACTCCTTGATATTGGTATTTCAACAGATGTGGCCAGATGGCTACCTTCCTTATTTCAGGGAAGATGAATCAGAAGATTGAAAGTGTCAGTTCGCTTTTAGATGCAGATTTGGAAGGAAGACCTTAGAAATCAGTAAACATGTTTCTACACTATAAAATGACACCAGGTAGATTGGTGTGTCTTACATGCATAGTCATTAATACCTATGATGTCTTAGTATGGTCAGCTGTGATCCCACAGCAGCCAAGGGATGTACGAGCTAATTGACCAACTTTCAAACTTTATTTTTAGTGATATTAATTTACACTGCAGACCTCTAAGGTAAAGAAACCTCTTAAAATTCTTCATCTGCCTAATGTCCTACAACTTTCATGTATCAGTCAAGATAAGCTAGGTTATGCTGTGATAACAAACAATTCCAAAATCTTTGTGGCTTAACACAACAGATGTTTATTTCTTGCTCATGTTACATGCCCGTGGGTGGTCAGGTGGCCTCTGCTCATTGTAGTTTTTCAGGGACCCAGGCTAACGTGTTGCTTCCATAATTGCCATGGTGGGTGGAAGAAATTAGGGCTTACTGGCTCTGATTTCTTAATTCTTCTGCCCACAAGTGACACTCAGCACTGCCATGCCAAAAAAAGTCAAATGGCTGACATGACAAAGGCCAAGAAATTGCAGTCCTACCATGTGCCTTAAAGAGGGAGAAATAGAATATTTGTGAGAAGTCTGCAACCTGGTAATACCATCTGCTAGCCATTGCAGGACACTTAGCAAGTTCTTTTGCGTGCATATCTGATTTACTCCACAGTTACCCAGTAAGGTAGGAAGACAGACTCTCTTTGTTCAATAAAATCCATTTTCCCCTTCTCCCCCAAAATAGAGCTCAATACGTGGACTTCTGGCTAGACACTATATTCCCCAGCTTCCTCTGAAGCATGTGAACATGTTTGGATTAGAATGTGTCATCTTCTTAAAATACAATGTCTTTCCCCCTGGGTCAGTGTTCTCTGTCCATTCCTGTGAGCTGGTTCACAGTTGTGCCCATGAGCCAACTTCAATAAAGCAGATTGGGGCGATGACCTATGGGATCGCAAAATAAAAGATGGGGGAGCCCGGGCCCTTCCGTGGATGAGCAGAGCAGGGCTGCTCCACTCACTGGACCAGAAACCGGGGGCTGCAACATGAGGGAAATAAACTTGTCTTTAAGCCACTGTATTTTGTGACACTTTATTTATCCCAGTTAAGTTTAGGTAGGTATATTATTATTATTCCCATTTTGCAAATGAGAAGACGAGGTACAGGCAGTTAAGTAACCTGCTCATAATCATTTGGCTAATTAATAAGAGGTAACATTTTGCATTTAGGCAACTTGGTTCCAGAGCCTACATTTTAAATTATTACCTTATTTGTAGTGACCTTTCAACTAACGAACAGCCATTTAGGCAGCAGCTATGATGAAGCATTTTAAATGATAAGATATTTATTTTATGTTTCCTTTCCATGACCTCCTGATATATAGAAAACAGGATGGTCATATGACTACTGAGTGACTGAGTAACATTTACCACATTACATTACTGGGTAAAGGTTTATATTAGCCCTTAGGCCAATTCCTTCCTTCCTTCCTTCCTTCCTTCCTTCCTTCCTTCCTTCCTCCTTCCTTCCTTCCTTCCTTCCTTCCTTCCTTCCTTCCTTCCTTCCTTCCTTCCTTCCTTCCTTCCTTCCTACCTTCCTTCCTCTTCAGCCTATTTTCTATGGCACTTTCGGGCCTTTGAAAATCTAAAGTGGTTGTCACCCTCTTTCTCTGGTCTGCCCTGTTCCCAATTACCTGAAAAAGATTCCCAAAACAAACTGTGCTCAAGTTATATGTATCCTGTTAGGCCTCACTTAGAAATACTGAATTTAAAGCGCTCGTCTAAGGCTGACCTTCCAATCTGGCAATTAAAGGACTATTCTGAACACATTTGTGTTGATCACTGTATTTAACTACCCTGGAAAGATATTAGAAAGATTTTTAGGTCTATTAGGGCTGTCAAAAATTGGCATAAGAATACAGATATTCCTGTCTTGTTAAATCTGTCCAAACTCAGTCAACAAAAACCAGGACAATATAATGAATAGTCATTTTATATAAGAGAAAAACTGCCAAACAGGTAGGTACAGTGAAGCCATGAACATTACCTCGTTGGAAATTCTACCATGATCACAGTATGCCTTTTTATTAGTTTTATGCACACTGTGTGACTTTCAGAATATTCTATAATCAATATTTTCTCCTTCAGTGCCCTGAGAAAATAGAGATATTCAAATGATGACTCCATAAATATCTACGGAGAATAATCGCAATGCCTGAGATGTTTCCTGGGGAAACAGCTTCCTCATGATTTCTGTAGGAACAGAAATGCTGTGATGTTTCTGGTAGGTAATAATACAAATATGGTCTCTAAGATGTCAGTAGGTCAGTTCTTAATATTTAAAAGCTCCCTGTTGCTTACTAAATTAAGGCCAAATGTCTTACCATGTCATTCAACACAAATTAATCATTAGCTCATGATAATACCATTCCTGTTGGACAGAAACGACGTGATTCTACATGCCAGCAGTGACCTCTTTGGACAATCGTACTGGCTGCACAGAGTCTTCTCTTCGCGAGGCTACCCCTCGTCCGCTGTTCCCTTCATCTGGGAGGCAACATGTTAATGCCATTGAGTAAAGGCTTTGTGTCAATATTTTGGTTCAAGTTCTACCTTCTAGTGGTATGACCTTGAGTAAATATTTTAAACATTTTGTGCTTCATTCTCCTTAGATGTAAAATGGAGATAACAATGCTACTTACCTTTCAGATTATTAAGCATACAAAGAGGAAAAGAATGTATGCAAAATGCTTAGAAGTTTGCTTCATATATATCGAATACTCAGGAAATGTTATGATTATTTCAGTTGGGCAACGGGGAGGGTGATCATTCTGAGGATTTCTTTAGCATTAGAGCTTCCTTCACTATTTAATAAATTTCTGGCCTAATTGCTTCTGGTCAGGACAAAGTTGGAGATCAGGTTCAGAGTCCTTGAGTCTGGGAAGCAGATTTTTTTGAATCTAGGTATCAGCTAATGTGGAACTAGGCATAATTTTCTAACCTACTTGTGTAGAAACAAAAATATCTCAGATCATCTCACTAATATCAATGGCTAGCTGGATCTTACTTCTTTGCCTTTTTTTGAACCAAACTTTCTGCTAGTAGTACCCATTGTGAACAATGTCCATGGTGGATGTTTTCCAAACAGTATACCAACCACCAAGCAAAGTAGAAAGGGTAGATCCCCAGCCACCAGTGCTCAAACAACGCTGCCTTACTGAGGTTGGTGCTGTCTTGGCTGACTACAATTGTGCAGTAGTCATTTTGTGTTTTTTTACCCATACTGACAGAAGGTGTTCATAGACAGAAGAATGCCTCATGACATGCCAACCACCAAAAAAATGGGCACCTGTCTTATTGAAGGCATTATACCAAGCATCTTCCCCTACCATTGCTATTATTCCAACATCATTCGAAGTTTAAGTGGCTCTATGAGATTTTTCTTTTAGGAAGGTCTATGTGGAGAAAATATGAAGAGAAACCCAGGCTTTTATAGAAAGGCTTTATTTTGTACCCATTTTCACACACCACCCAGAAGAACTATGAATTCAACTTTCCCCCATTTTTATATAAAACCACACACACCGCACTGTACATGTAAAACAAATTTGGAAAGGAGCCTCAAGCTGGCCTCTGAAATTGTGTAAGCAATTATCACATTTTTGTGCGCAAATGCAGTAATTATATGTGTAATTTGGCAGCTGGGTTTGAAAATTTGGCCTTAAATGGAACATAGACAGGAAAAATAAATGTTGGAAAATGCCAATATTTTATAAAGATTTTGAATCAAATAATGGTGAAATTATTGCAAGCCATCTTAATTTTTAATTATAATGATCATTACACAATATACAATAATTTTTTGAGGAAGAAAAGAACTATAGATCAATTGCCCATCGTTTTTGTCAGAAAAAAAATGCCTCAATTCTTGGGAAGAATAATTGTATTTTTCAGAGGTTATGGTACATATTTCAAAGGCTTTTTCTTCTTGTGAAGAAAAGATGGTGATTGCCTACTAGTTCAAGTTCTATGACATATTGTACAATAGGAAGAATAGAACTCTTTGTACTGATTACTTTAGAGGAAAAGTAATATTAACTCTGTGCTTATATTTGAGCTAGTAATCTTGATTTAGATAAACTTTTCTTATAAGCATTTAAGCTTTGGAATATAAGATTATAGCCCAAATGAAGGGTAATTTAAATTTCTTTGATCTAGATTTAAACTGAACTTACGTAGTAAAATCATAGTTTTTATATTGTCATGAAAATTGATTCTAATGCACATGACTTTTTCATGTGGTTATAAGGGCTAGCGACTTGGATATAATCTAAGGATGACCCTGGAGCAATGTTATCTCCAGTTTGGGTCATGTAGAGATTAACTCTGCAGGCTCTGGAGCCAGTCAGCCTGAATTCCAGTCCTGGCTCACCATTCTATTAGCCCTGTGACCTTGAGCCAACTATTTAATCCGTAACCTTTCTGCACCTGTCTCCTCATCCGGTTAAATGGGAGTGGTGATATGCCCACAAAATAGAGGATTGAATGAGATAATCGTGTAAAGTTTTTGGTATAATGCTTGGCACTGGTAAGCCCTCGAACATAACAATTTAAAAAAAAAATCATCATTTGCTTCCTAGTGTTAACCCCCAATCATGACTATGTGAAAAAGAGGGATTTCCCAACTCAGAAATGCAATGTGAGGCTATGAGCAAGTCAGTGGGTGACCTAAGTACCATTGACCCTTGAACAACATGTGGGAGGCAGGGTTAGGGGCAGTAACACCCTCCATTCAGGCCGAAAACCTGAGTATAATTTTTGACTCTACATCAATTCTTCTCATTGGTGGAGTCAACCAACAGCTATTAAAAACAGTATTTTCCACCCTGTTTGGAAAACTAAGGTTACCAATGTGAAAATACTTTTTTTTTACTCCCCCAACCCAACCCCGCAGTTGGTGAATCTGCGAATGCGAAACCGCAGATAGGAAGGGCAGGCTGCATTTATTGGAAAAACCCCAAACCAGCTGTGTAAGTGGTCTCGCGGAGTTCAAACCAGTTGTTGTATATGGAGAAATCCATGGGAAATCCACGTTCTCCAAGATAAGGTAATGTGCCTAATGGAATATGAAGGAAGCAGATAGTGTGGGCAGAGCTCAGTTATGGTGCTGTATTTCAACTCCGTAGCAAACTATTGAGAGCTTTCCAGGCCTGTGCTAAACCAGAGCATAAATGAAGATTTAGAAAGTCTCTTTTTCAAGGAGCCTGTAATCTACAGAGGGAATTAGATAAGTACCTGAATGAGTGTAATGCGTGATACAGTACATTCAGTGCTTAAGTACTAGGAGAAATAAACAAGATGCTATGGGAATTTAAAAAAAAGTAAGGAGAATGTGTAGGTGTCCTCCCCAACCCCACTTCTTCTAAGATTATGTAAGCATCCTTAGAATAGGTAGCTTTTGAGGCAGGCATTGAAGAAGATGAGATTTTGGTTTAGCAGACATAATAGGGAGGGAAGGAATCCTAGGTGAAGAAAAGAGTGTAAAGGAGACAGTGAGGAGGGAAGAAGTGGGCACTAAAGATTACCCGGGTCATCCAGCATGGTGGAAAGTCATGGCAATAGGCCATTAAAGGAGGTTCTGCTGTATTTGGAGAGACTTTGGTGAGTTTGGACTTAATTTAGCAAGCAACTGGCAGCTTTCAGGAGAGGCTCTTGATCTGTGCATCATGATAATATGTTTCAAACTTTATGATGCATCAGGGAATCACTTCAGGGTCTTGTGAAAACACATATTCCTGGCTTTCTATCCAGAGATTCTGTTTCAGTAGGTTTGGGGTGGAGCCCCAGAATTTGCACTTCCAATAGTCTTGCATGTCAAGCTGAGGCTGTAATTCACAGAACACATGGAATAGCATTGACTTAGGGCACACATCCTTTCAAATGTTTTTGTTTGCACATTCTTATTCATAAAAAATATTTCATTATATACCCTCACTATATATATTTATTTATTTTCAAATTATAGATAAATTACCATGTTTTTATTGTAAGACCTAAACCAACTATAACCCTAAAAGACTGAGTTAATGAAGACATAAACAATCATTTTTTATTTTTAATGGTGCAAAAGTCATTTTTCTCTCCCTGAAATTACTATGTTTGAATATGCTTGACTGGTTTTGAAAACTTAAAAAATTTGTGATACAGCCATTTAAATGTTTCTTAAATTCACTTTAAATTTTCAGTTCTTTGGTGTAATGGTTTTGCAACTGAAAAACAGTTTTCACAAAACACATAAATCAAAATGGAAGAATTTCCTTACTGGATGTTTGACTAAATCCCATTTACCAGTTATGGAAGGGCTTTTCTTAAAATTTAGCTAGGAGATTTCCATCTTCTCTGATGTCAATCAGTTGTTCTTACAAGGCAATAGGCAGGTGTTACCATTTTTCATTACCAAAATGGGCTCAAATTCTAATGAAATTCTTCAGAAAAGTTTTAAACTGGTTAAAAACCTTGTTTCCATGTTTTTAGAATGTGCTGATATGAGATTTTTAAAAATAGATGATGGATTCACTAATCTTATTTTTGGTATCCAAATTACATAACAATGGGAAGCTTTCTACAGATCTTTTCCCAAAATGCCCTTTTAGTATCATGAGCTCCCTTATAAGGGCAGTTTCTTCTTATTCACTGTCAAAACACTATATTTGCCTAAAAAAGGATAGATTGTGGTTATTGATGTTATTATTGTTATTTAAAAAGAATACTTAATAGGTGGCATGCTATGGACAGCCCATTTGTCATCACAGAAAAGTTAGCATGTTTTGAACACTTGTCTTCTTGTAAATACAGGCTGGAGAAAAAAGTAGGTTTACAGTTGTGAGTACGCAAAACACATAGTTTATTCTTATATTATGATTTATTAACTATTATATTATTTTCCATATGAACAACTGTAAACCTACTTTTGCCCCACCTTGTATATGTTTTCAGATCATTTGAGTACTTTTCCAGGAGCAAATCCCTGTGTTGTAGAAAATATGTTCATGGTTACTCCCCATTTCAATTTGTTTTAAAGAGTGAAATCTATTTCAAAGGTTAAAAACATAAAATTAACCACACTGATGACATCCTGTAGGAGTTTGCGTGATCCTGGCTCCAACTCCTTAGTTGCAAATGCATGCCTCTATAGAGCAGGTGAGAGGACGTCATGGGGGTCTGTCTCAGTACTCTTAGCCAAAATCTTTTAAAAATTTTGGTCAAAGGAGTAGCTCCATTACTTATACAGCTTTACCATTAAGGAAATTATTTACTGTTGAGGATATTTCTTTCTAGAAATAGGTATTTTATATTTGGTGGTTTGAAAAAATTCTTCATATACATTATTACTAAAATACAACTTAGCAAAAACCATATGCTGAGATTTGGTAAAATAGAAATGTTGGTACATTCATTCAAATTATGTATCAAACTTCATAACATGGTGTGATTTCTTCCAATTCTTATTTGAAAAAAAAATTTTAGTAATGTTTTCCACAGATCTTATCAAAATGAGTTCAAGTTCTACTGAAATTCTTTGTTTGATAGAGATTAAACTGGTTAAAAAGTCCTCTATTTGCTGACAAAGGTGTCCATTTTGGTTTGTACCATATGATTTTGAATGTATTATTTCTGCATTCATCAAAGCAAACAAAATTAGAATTTCAGTAATAACATGTAGCCTTTGTTTTTCACCTTTTAAAAAGAAACTACATGCTTAATGAAATTTTGTAAAGTAATGGATTGAGTATTGTCTAATTTAAATATCTTTGAAAAAATTACAAAGGCTTGTCTCTGTATATCAGACACTTATCTTTTAAATGTCTTGTTAATTGTGATTGGTTTATATTATTAGCTATTACTTTAAAGCACAATGCTGTATATTCTTATCATAATCATTAAGCAATATCTCAAGATACAATATATACATAGGATAAACTTCTTTGTTAATGAAAATAAATGAAAATAAGATCGTGTTTTAAATGGTCTTCTAGATAATTTTGAACTTTTTAAAGCCAGTTAATTTCTTGTCACAATTTTATCACATAGTATGTTAGATGAAGAGTTTGTACCGTGGGTAGACATGTTACCTCTGCCATTTTCTTGTTTGCTTGAGCTTGCAAAATTGATGTTCTCTTCTATGCATAACTTCTTTGCAGGAATCTTAGAGCCAGGAGTCCATTTTACCAGAGTTAGTTTAGTTAAGACTCAGTGATGCGGTGTTTAACCCCACTTTTACATGCATGTACCTAAACTATTGTATAATGAACTGAGTGTGGAAGAAAGGTGAAGGTGTTCTAGTCATAGTCCCTGTGTTTGGATCTCTCATGTATCTTACGATCCCTTGACATTCTTACATATAGACCAGGGAAGACAATAGCATGAATCCTTATATCAAATGTAATTAAACGTATGCAAGTTCTTATTTTTTAGATAACAATAAGTATCAATAAGTAGATATAAATGTTCTAATTATTTGCTGCACACTCCGCAAAAATCATCTCGCTCATTCCCTGGATTTGTGCATCCCCACTGCAGAGACCACCACTCTGGAAGAATGAATCCGGTGGTGGAAATACAGACAGGCTAGAGGGGAGGGAGACTAGAGGATGGAATCAAGTTAAGCAACAAATATAGTTGTCGAGGAGCACCCAAGAAATAAAAGGTCTCAAGGAGCTTTAAATTACCTATTGAGACAAAAACGTATTCTCACGATGCAATCCCAGGACAGTTACAAGACTGTGAGTTAATGATTTGGGCAGGACTGTAAGTTAGGAGTATGAGGAAGGCAGTTATCCTTGTACCTCGATGCATGAAGTTGTAACAGAGCAATTCATTTCTGTTGACTGTGTCAGCTTCATCCAGGCAAGTAACTCTGAAGGGAATATAGTAAGTCCTGAACACTTAGTATAAATGAGTATTAAGATATTTTCATACTTTTCAGTGTTGTTGTGAGGACTGAATATTCACCATAGTGCCTGGCATATCATTTATGCTCAGAAATCAATAGTTATTATTACTAATGACAGGATCAGCATGAGGGGGGAAAGAGAGTGTAAAGCAGAGAAATGAGGAAAAAAGATGATGCATTTTTGAGTTGGCCACAGCCTCAGAAGAAACACCTGGTTGCTGGGTCACTCAGGACATTCCCAGAGACCATATGGAGCTTTGTGCTTGGGGGGCAGTGGGGGAGAGGAGGAGGAAGTAAGACCAATTTATGTCGACTTCTTTCCATCGGTTGTCTTTCAGTGATCAGACTTCACCTAACAGTGTTCCACTTTTGGTTTGTGTTATTTAGCCTTCTGGGAAGCTCCGGGGGAGACTGGAACCTTCATGGGTCCAGTTGGATTGGATCTGGATTCAGGAATTGCAGAGAGCTGGCTCTCTCCCAGAAGAGAAAACTGAGTCAACCAGCAAAGGTAAGAGATGAGCAGGTGATGGTGACATTCTAGACTTTGGCCATAGATAATGCATTTGCTGGGGCTACTCCATCAAGGGAGTAAGGCAAATGGGTGATGCCTGAGGACTGGTGGAACAGAATGCATGTAGGAGGCACATATATCAGATCCCGTATATGAGCTCTTTTTTGTATAGGGCCAGGCCTCTCTGATAAGGTACTGTTTGAACAGAGTTCTGAAGCAAGTAAGAAAGCCAGTCTCATGGGTATTTTGCAGAAATTTATTCTAGGCAGAGAGAACCTTCTTTAGGCAAGAGCAGAAGGCAGGAGCACAGAATATTGGAGGAGCAGGAAGGAGGCCAGCGTGACTAGATGGGCATAAGTGAAGGCAAGGTGCTAAGAGATGAGGCCAAAAAGGCAGTGGGTGGCTGGCCCACGAAGGGCTTTCTAAACCATGGTACGTCTTTGGCTTTTACTCTCAGTATGGTGGAAGCCATTGAAGAGTGTGAGGCAAAGGAGTGACGTGATGTGACTTACATTTTTATGGGATCCTTTGGCTTCTGGTGGAGACTGAATTGCAGAGGGGTAAAGTAGGAAACTGGGAAACAAGCTTGGAGAGTCTTGGAACAGTTGGTGGCTGTGGAAGTGGTGAGACACTGGCTTCTGGCTGTTTTAAATTGGGGCTGTCAGGGTTTGCTTATGGTTGGATGTGGGGTGTAAAAGAAAGAGAAATCAAAGGTGATTATAAGGGTTTTGCCTTAGTGACTGGAAGAAGAGAAATGAGTCTCGCGAAGGTTGGGTTCGTTTATTTCTGTAGGACTTACCTGTTTTGCCAATAAGAAACTTCATTGAGCAATGTCCTCCATTGTAAAGGATTTCGAGCTGAGATCACTCATAATGAATACGTTCAACTAATTTATATACTTTAGATCCACTGGGTATAAGTAGATTAAAATTTAAAATTTTCATTATTCATTAAGTCTGGCTATAGTATCTCTATTAAACAAAAAGGCTTAATTAGCCCTAGAAGTAATAAGTTGCCTAAATGGGGTGTGTGTGTGTGTGTGTGTGTGTGTGTGTGTGTGTGTGGCCAGCGCATGTGTGAAGGGGAGTGATGAAATGTACTTAATTTTAGTAGTCTTCCAATGAAATGCGTGCTGGAACTGCCCATACAATATTTCAGATTGCTTAAGATGTTGTCATGTTGGTTTTCATTGTTATTGATGCTAAATACTCTAAGAATATCTCTGGCTCATGAAAAAGGTCCTGAAATATTTCAGTGATTTATGAAACGAAGAGGTTTCCTCAATGTCTTAGAAACAACAGTGATGACTTCAATAAATGCAGTAGGAAGCACTTATTACAGCACCTGGAACACAGTTACCTGGCTGCTTTCCGTTCCATTAACAAGTTGTGAAAAAGTCTTGATGGAGCTTTTAGCCATAAAACGTCTTAGAGTGTAATCTGTTTTTAGAAGATTAATTTCATCTGAAATAGTGAAGGAAATGATAAACAGCCTAAAGGAGACCAGATAAATAGATCACGTTACCGTTGATGGCAATCATGTTATTCTACACTTACGGAAACTTTGCAGGAGGAAAATCAGATGAGAAAAACGGGTTGAACCATGTTTATTGGATGAAATCAGTTAGGATATTCCTACCAAGGCTTGTTAAAGTAAGAGAATAAATAGGACCATTTTCAGTTAAAAAAAATATAGAAAATTTAATTTAAAAATAATATTTGGTTCATACAATTATTTTAAAGCCTCCCCCCCCCAATTCCTCCAAGCTTTTTATTTATTATTTACTTATTTTCAACCTAAGGTGTTTGAACAGAGTGGGCTCAAACTCTAAAGAGTCCTGGGACCTAGTTGAGAAGGATACAAATGAGAGCTAGCTGGGACAAAGATTTTAATTAAAAAAGGGAAACACTGGTGAGTTGGTTGTGTCCTCTGACTCTGGAGGAACTATATGGTTAGAATGTAAGATTTTACTTCTTTATGTTTGAAATTATTAATAATAGAGGTCAAAGCACATTGTTATTGGCAGTGTCAGTAAGAAGGAAGTTCACATCTGTAACTCCCCACACCTGAGCGGGAGAAACTCATCCACGTTTTGATGCAGCTTAAGACACACTCTGATAAGCAAACACTGAGCACCCAGTTTATGCCCCATGGAAAGACACACTTGATGACAAATAGCACTCTTTAGAGTTTTAGACAGACAGGCACAGGGAAAAGATATGCCACTTACCCAGGGGGTAGTAGCATATGACATTTACCACCCCAAGGAGATATTGCAGATGGAAAATATTATCAATTCCAGAGGAGTTCTCAGACATGTTTACAGATGATACATCCATGGAAGTTCAAGTGTTTCTGGAACATTCCCGAATCTTTGGACTTTGATGTTATTTACTAGTTAATCTTTGTTGATGAGCCTGCTTTGCTATTCTTTAGACCTTCATAATACCTTAGCACTCTCTCTCTCTTTTTAAAAAGATTTTATTTATTTATTTTTTAGAGAGAGGAGAAGGCAAGGAGAAAGAGAGGGAGGGAAACATCGATGTGAGAGAGACTAGATCATTTGCCTCTCATGGGCTGAACCTGCAACCCAGGCATGTGCCCTGACCGGGAATTGAATCAGCGATCTTTCACTTTGTGGGATGACACCCAACCAACTGAGCCACCCCAGTCAGGGCTTTTTTCACTTTTTTAAACAAAATGTTTATTCTTTTCAATTTCAATTTACATTCAGTAGTATCTTTTATTAGTTTCAGGTGTACAGCATAGTAGTTAGACAGTCATATGCTTTACAAAGTGTTCCCCCCAATATTTCCAGTACTCACCTGGCACCATACGTAGTTATTACAATGTTATTGACTATATTCCCTGTGCTGAACTTTACATCCCTGTGACTTTTTATAATTACCAATGTGTACTTCTTAATTCTTTCCCCTTTTTTCACCCAGCCCTCTAACTCCCCTCCCTTCTGGCAACTATCAGTCTATTCTCAGTCTCTATGGGTCTGTTTCGGTTTTTTGGGTTTTTGTTTTTTTTTGTCCTAAATCCTTTTATATTCCAATTTCAGGGAAACCTAATGTAATGAAGTAGCCAGACATTCATTTACTCATTTAGTCAGTCAACATTTATTCAGTACCCATTGGTAGGGGATTAAGCTAGGGAATGATAAAGAAGACATTTAAAGATATTTTTCCTATAGAGATTGCTATTATGTGGTAAGCAATAATAGTAATGATCATTATGCTTTCCTAAGATGCACAGATCCTGGTGGCATGACATTAACAGCACCACACGTTTCTCTGATTCTCCTCTCATCTCTAACTGTAGGACCTCTACCTCTGGAAAAGGGTCACACAGTGATTGCTAGGAGTCCCACGTGGTTTCTGATGGAAACCACATGTGGCCCCATGGTTTTACTCTGCTGCTCTGGCTTCGTTTTGCTAAGGCCTTCAGTCCTTGGCATGGCACTGCTGCTGGGGCCCATGACTGAGCCGCTTGTCATGGGTCCCACCTCTTTGTCTGAGTAGCACTGCTGCTGATGTGTGGAGCCCCTTGGCTGGCAACTGTGTATCACTCTTTCTGCACCCTCCGGATGCCAGAGCCAGATCATGTTCCTGGCAGAAGTAGATGAAATAGCTCTGTCCTAATTCTGAGTCACATGATGGAGCAGGGATATTTGTGCTGTCTTACAGAGCTCTGCTGTGGCATCTCTTACTGTGTTTACTCTTAGTTTTTCCCGCTTAATTCTTCCTCCTGTCCATCTTCTCTCCACTTCCCCCCACCCCCGCCCTGCCATCACCACAATCTCAAACGAAGCTCACTGGGGTTGCGGGTGGAGGGAGGCGAGGGTAGGATGGACAAATCCAAGTGACACCTCTTAACTCAGAATCATGTTCTTCTCTAGTAACTGCTGTGATTAGACTGGCTATCTATCAGATTCCCTTTCCCTACAGGACAGACTTCTTTTAGTTCTTGTTGCAAATAGACTTGTAGTTGGCCCACTTTATTGGGCCTGTAGGCATGCTCAAACATCACAGGCAAAGTCTATTAATAATATATATTTGAATCTCATCTCAAAGTGTGTTCACAGATAGTATCTCATTTTTCTCACAAGAGCCTGGAGGTTTTTATCCATTTTACAAACGAAGACATTGAGGTTCAGAGAGGTTAAGTGATCAGGGTCCAACAGCTCAGGCTTTTCTCACCAGTTCCATAGTGTGGCAGCCAGGGCTCTTCACTCTGTGGCTCCTACATATCCCTTAATCTTCTCTCCATCTCTCCACGTGAATCCTATTCCCCAGTCCGAGGGAGAGAACCATGTGTAATTTTCTGAATGCTCCACACTCCCTTTTACCTTCGTGACTTTACACAATTCTGAGGTGGAGAGTTGCATCTTGGAAGATTCATGCACAAAGAGGTGAGGAGGAAAGAGTGTAAGGAACTGAGGAGGACAGGGTTGGGCAGAGCAAGAAACTGACATGCAATGAGGTTGCCACTCAAGCCTCAGACAATCCTACAAGGAACATAACCTTGGGCAAGACGGTACCTTGAGACTGGGGGCCAGTGAAGAAGAGGTGAGCAGTTAGCATGTGATGTTATCAGCAGCTGGGGGATGGGTGGGTCAGCTCCGAAGAATACCAACATTTCTACTACATGTGTTTTCCTTCCACTTTAATATGTTTACTTGATTGCTCAAAACCATGCCATATTTTAGTTTCCTTCATATTTGAGTTATTTTTTGTCTCACACAACCAATTTTTCTTGGAGTTCCTAATTGACATTCTTCCCCCTCCCCACCATGACAAAATAAACATATGTTTTAATCAAATTGCTAAGCTCAACTTGCTTCTTTATTTAAAAAAGAATGAAATAGAATCCACTCCTTAGAGATGATTTTCTTGGATCCCCTGACCGCCCCCCCCCCCACCCCCTGCA
Organism: Mormoops blainvillei; assembly: GCA_004026545.1. NCBI lineage: Eukaryota > Metazoa > Chordata > Mammalia > Chiroptera > Mormoopidae > Mormoops > Mormoops blainvillei. The sequence goes on along the minus strand of PVJD01001421.1, from coordinate 150,185 downwards.
CTCCATTGTGGAACAACTGTTCTCTAGTTCCGCTGCACAGACCCCTCCCCCTGCCCCGGGGGGTATACTGTCACTGAACTCCTGTTATAGAAGTAGTGGTTTTTAGATTCCATGCCTTCTTTCTTGTGTTTCTTTTTACAACCTCAAGTTACTTTTAGCAGAGGATTAGTGGAGATAAAGCATTTGCCTAAAAATGCATTGTTTTGCACCCTAGCCAGTGTGGCTCAGTTGGTTGGAGCATTGTCCCACGTACTGAAGGGTTGTGGGTTCAATTTCCCGTCAAGTCATATAGCGAGGTTATGGGTTTGATCCCTGGCTGGGGTGCCAATGAGGAAACCTATCAATGTTTCTCTCTCTCTCTCTCTTTCTCTCTCTCCCTCTCTCCCTCTCTCCCTCCCTTCCCCCATTCCCCTCTCTCTGGTGTTAACGAGCGTGTCCTCGGGCAGGCAAGGATAAAAAACAAAAAAAGCATTGTTTTGCCATGCAATAGAATGCTAAGTTCAAAATAATTTCTACTCAGGTTTTAAAGGGGTGACTCCATGGTCTTCTGGCAGCTAGGTTGCTGGTGAGAAGTCTGATTCCTCTCGGATTCTCTTTCCTTTGTAGGGAACCTGTCCTTTTCTGCCGGTCATTTTTGGATCTTCACATTATCACCAGTTATCAGATATCTCATTAAATGATCAGAGGATGAGTCTTCTTTAAGGTTATTCAGTTTGATACTTTCTGATTGCCCTTAGCACCATGGTTTCTGTCTTTTCTCAGCTCAGGAAATTTGTTTCCAATTATTTTCTTCCCTTCATTTTCTTAGTTTCTTCTTGTATTTTGTTCATGAATCTCCTCCCTCAGTTGATTCCCTGGGGTTTTTTTTTTTTTCCATTTTTTGGTATGTTTGGGGAGACTTAACACTTCTCTTTTTGCCTCACCCTTTCTACTAATTTTGTTATGACAAACATATTTTTAATTGTCAAAATCTCTTATCTTTAATAATCAATTCTTGTTTACAAATGCAGCTTTTCAATGACCTGAGGAAAGGGAAACTGGACAGAGCACTGAAGTCATATCTTACTGACATAATTTTGACTGTGCTGTGACATTCTTTTATCAAGCCCTATGAAAATGATTTAAATAAGTTGTATCTCATTTTAATTTTGTTAAAATCCTACCAGGGAATTTCTTGGGTTTCATCATGACTTCTCAGGCATTCTCTGGACATCCCTTAATGGCAAAATGGGATTAAACCAGAGAGGGCAGCAAAAGAGGTCAAAGTCAATTGGTTTTATTCAAAGTGAGGAAATATGAAGAGCTGCCATTACATGTAGACAAGGGAGTCTGATAGAGAGAAGGAAAGGTAGGGTACGAGGTGCGATTTTTAACAGAAGTTCATAGAATGTAGTCAGTTGTTAGAGGGGTTTTTTCTTGGCAAAGAATGATGAGAGGCTCCAATTTAATGTATTCTTCCTTATCCATGATCTTCATTGCTGAAGTGATTGCAAACAAATAAGTATTTACAGTAAATAAAGGATAAGAGACTGAGAAATCATTTCCAATGCCATGAGATAACAGCACTGATGAATCACTTCCCTCCTAAGAACTTAGATAGTTGAGATTTCAGAAGACTTCAGTTTCACATAATATGTTACAGTTATTTTTACATTTTAAAGTCTGATATTTGTGAGTGTTGCCTCGGTTGTAATAATTGAGGTTGAATTATTCCTGAAGGGTCTTTGGCATAATCTTTACTATTATTTTTTTAGACCTGGGAAAGGAAAAGCAGTAACTTCTAGCTCTGGCAAAACTTCCACAATTCTCCCTAAACTCTTTAATAAAAATATCTTTATTTTATTTGGGGGTGGGGTGAAGGGAGGAAGCACTAGACTGAGAATTTAATGCCCTTGGGGAAAAATCTGCGAACGGGCTTTCCATTGACAAATGGGCCAGTCTTTGCCTCTGAGACTTACCAAGTATTCGCATAAATATTATGTGATGGCTTTGCTCAGAGCTATACTACTCACCTATCAAATTACTTATTTGTTTTTTTATTAATGTGACTCAATTAATGAATGCATTCATATTGGGGTCCTAATTCCAATCAAGTCTCCTAGCTGGAAGCCCTGCCTTTTACTCTTTGGTGTCTTTCCAGATGAAGTAGGGCAGGGTTCTGTGCACAGTCGGGATGGGTACAATAAAGGCTATTGGTCCATTCATTTCCTCTGAGACTTTGCTGAAAACCTTTGGAAATACCCAATATTAGTAAGAGGCTTTAGAGTTTACTAAGAAATACTCTCTAAGAGAATATTCAACTTTGAAATTTTGAGAAAGGGAAGTAATAGCATATGGGCACAGAGATGAAAACATTTATTAAATTTAAACATTAAATGTAGAGTCAAATGTACATTATTCTTTAATCTTGTGCACTGTAAAGTAAAATAAATCAAATGCAGTAGCTTCAAGTTGATTCAGAAGACAAGCTTTCTCTCCTAGGACTCATCACATTAGTATACATACAGAAATAAAACCAAGATTATCATTACACATTTGTTGTCTATTTTACTGCTATCATTTTCTTTTTTAGCATTAGCCCCTCTCTTGGATTTTGAAATATAGAGGCATTGATAACAAATTTCAAATAATAAGAAAACCCACACATAATAGTAGGTATGGAAACATTTTCCATAGTTAAACAGCTCTTGGTAGTTATCGCGCAAAAATTTCTTGGGCACCTTTAAAAGGCATTCGGGTCAGCTATTGCAAACCCAAACATTCCAGTCCTGTCCCGTCTGTCTTAAGGACCTGGGAAACAGACCAATATTTGAGCTACACGCAGTTGATTCTATAAGCAAACCTTTCAAAGGACCTTAGTACAAGTGAGTAGAGTTTTCTAATTAATCACATAACTTTTAGAAACTTATTTTGTTCTAAGTCTCTATATAACAGTTTTTGGTCTTTGTTAATGGTCTGTGATAGGGCAAGTGTACAGATTTATGTCTTACCAAGAGGAGTCCAATTGAATATATTTCGTTTAAATTAAAAAAGAGCTTTGGAGAGAATTGAGGGTTGAAGGGTTAGGTAATGAATAAGAGAAACAGATGCAGATGAAATATGACTTCCTTCATGTAGCATATTTCAGGGAATCTTTAATTTACCTGAATATGGCCATGAGCTATGCTTAGTGTATTGTATTAGAATTCCTAGTAGAAAGGGATTTAGATATACATGTAAAGTTAAATATGGTTAGACAGTAAAATATTGATTGCTTACTACAAACAATGCAGCAGGGTATCTAACACTTGTTTTCCTTGTGGAACATAATAAGGTAATTCATTTATCTCAAGCTGAGTTTTATTTGTGAAAAATTTGGTTTTTTGGTGGAATAGATTTAAATGCATTTCGTGTGTCTCCAATAGCTCTGCATTTGTGCTGTAATAACCACGTGCAGTTTGTGGCAGTACTTTAGTAAGCATCGTCTTAGAAATGGGGATACTTTCTTCTTTTAAATAGTAAAATACAAGACTCAATAGTAAAACAGCACTCCGGATATAAAAGCTAATGACTAATAGGAGAATTCTGACCCTCTGAATTGCATTTACTGTTCACCAATGATTATGTCATTAGGAATGAATTAGGTAGTCAATGAGGTGAATCTTCAAATCAAAGCTGCCACTTTGAAATTTTCAATAATCTGTTCACTTGTAGGAATAGGGTGGTATTTAACAGCCATTACTGTTCTATTGCTGGGGTTATGCGGCCGTGAAAAACAGTTTTCTTATGGTATCATTTCTCTCTCTCTCATAACTGTATTTTTTAAAGCTAGAGTTCTCTGATTTATTTACTCCTGAAATAAACAGCAAACTAGAGCCAAAATAATCTACTATTTACTATCCAGACATCACAGGAGAATAAAGAGCAGTGAGGCTGAGTGGAATCAGATGACTGCCCTGAACAGTGGACATTCCAGGAATGTTGATGGATGACGATTCTTGTTCTGCCTCATATTTTTCTGCATATTATTTTCACTATCTAAATAATGTAAAGAAACATAATGACTATCATTTATTTTTTTATGGGAGAATATTTTTTTACTGGGAGAATTCATTTATGACTTTGTGTATCTAGTCTTGTATACTCTCTTTTTTACTGCAAAAACATTACTTTAGTTCTTTTGTGGATATTCAACTATTTGTATAAATTGGAATAATAGCTACAATAATATCTTCTGTTTATTGCATGTTTGCTATGTCCTAGATGCCATGGTAAGGACAGTACCTACATTATCCCCTATAGTTTACTACACACTACGAAGTTGTAGGATGGAATAAAAAGGGAACTGGCAGATAGAAATATAAATTTTCATTGGATGAAAACTTCCCTCCCCTACTGAGAATTAATGATTTAAAGGACAAACACGCAATATTCTTTAGGAACTCAGAAGGACAAGATATGATAAAATTGACTAGAGGAGAAGAGCCAGAGGAAAGAAAGCAGATGACTAATTAAAGTAAGAAGGAACAATGAAAGAAGAAAACTTGCATTAAAAACAAAACAACTCCAGCACTCTAGATTGGAAGAGTGTGTCAGGATTTCGGCAGAATTCCTGAACTGGGAATTATGGAAGTAGCACCGATTGATGAATCAGTCTGGTGAATTTTCTAAGGCTTAAGGATAAAGAAAAAATTTCCTTTAAGACCTCCTCTTTGACCCAGGTATTGTTTAGAAGTGTGTTATTTAAATTCTATGTTTTTGAGGTTTTCCTAATGCCTTTGAGAAAAAGGTTCCTAGGACAGTGGTCCACATGGCACTTGATGCCATGTGATTTAATCAGAATTCCCTAAATATGTGTGGTGGAATATTAAAGCAGGATTTCTAAATAGCTCACATGAAGACAAAGTCAAATATGTTTGGGACATACTAGGTTAAACAAAGTTAAACAGATTTATTTCCTCCAACTATTAGTTCCTTTAAACTGAGAGGAATTAAGAATTTCTAAGAGGGGAATAAAGTATGTAATATTTCCCAAACATTTAGTCATTGAGCCCCCGACCTCATTTCTGTCTCAATGAACCATTTGGGATTTGACTCTGAAGTATAAATACTGGGAAACATCTTAAGTTATGGTTGCTGAGGAAATTTTTGAGGATGTTTTCTGGAAAGGTCATAGCTCCAAGTTTCAGAACAATGGGTTGGTGATGGTTTCTTTCTCTGAGCTGGAAGTCAATTTATACCAAAGAGAATTTAAGAACACCTCTCTCACTGCTTCATGGCTGGGGAACCTGGCTAATTTTACCTGCTCAGGAAAATACAGAGTTACAAAGCACTTTAGATGGGCGGGGGGTGGGGGGAGAGTGAGAGAGACAGAGGGAGAGAGGGAGAGAGTGAAGGAAAGAGGGAGAGAGGGAGAAAGGGAGACATAAGGAGAGAGAAAGAAAGGAGAAAGAAGGCAGAGAGAATGAGAACGAATGGAGGGCTGGCATATAGTTCATTGTATATGTTAAGTGTGTATCCTGTGTTTCATGATATAGTACACAGAAATTCAGACTGAATGGGTTTCTACAGTCTGATTATGAGTTAAGATTCTGGTGTTAAGTCCTCCAACGACCTGATCAATTTAATGGAATTTTGTATTAAAGGTTTATTTCTGTTCATTTGTGCTACATGTTTCAAAAGAACTGTGATACTCTACAGGTGTAGAAACTGAGGCCCAGAGAGTTAGGGATTCACTGAGGCTATATGCACAGTGAATGATGGAACTATTTGAACTTTTCCTAATGCCTAGGCTTGTCCACTTTGGCCATATTCTCCAGAATAGGTTGTAGTTCTTGTACAACGGAGCCATGAAATATTTTCCCCGAAACTCAGAGTGATTGGGTTAGTAGGAATATGAGTATAATGTTACCATGTAGTAGCCATTTATAAAACAGAAAAAAAATTGTATGGAGATTTCCTTCCATAAGTAAGCATACCATTCTCTGCCAAGATTGAAACTTTTATTCAGTCCGTAATCTTTGTAAATGAAAAAAATGAATTATTTTAACAGGATGTTTAAGATTGGTTCTATATTGTTTTCAAAGTATATGCTCAAATCACTTATTTCCTGAATATGCCTTTTGAGAAAATGACCTGTCAAAACAAAAGTCAGATTTTTAGAATTATCTCCCTTTGAAGCATATTTTTTTACTACAATAAGCTACATCCAATTAATGTTCTTTAGAGCAAAAGACATTCAATTAAGTTCATATTTCAAAGTTAACCTCTCTGAAGGAAAGAGAGTTCACACTTAAAAAAATGTCCTTGATTCGAGTCTCCATACTTTATTCACAGATAATCAAGCCCAATTCTGGCAGGGGGAAAATACCTGGTTTAAAATGGAATTGTGTGAGAACCTGCTGAATTCAAACTTTACTTGACTGAAAAAGTTGATTCTACTTCTGTTGTTAAGTGGCATTCAAAGTTGAACCAAGGTGACCCCAAATGAACAGAAACCATGCTATATATTTTTTCTCCTAGAATTTATTGATTTCTGAAGTCATTGGAACATTTGTTTGCTTTTTTTAGACCTCTGCCATCAGACATACGCTTTGCTGGGTGTTCAGAAATAGGTTCACTTGCTTTTTGCTTTGTGTTAGGAGGTAGATTCTTTCCCCTCAGCCTTGTTTATCTGCATCTGCTGTAATTAGTTGGGTGGTGAATTAAATAAGTTACACCTGAGTTAGTTGAGAGCCTTAATCTGCCCACATGAATAGGAAAATTCTAAGCTTCCACTGAACTGAAAACCCAAGCCACTGGCAGGATAGAGGGTAACAATGGTCGCAGCTAATGAGGTTCTGTTGGAAGGGATTGAATAATCATTTAATAATCCATTCATTGGCTGATCCGGCTGTCAGGACAGGACATTGTCACACATACGGCCTGGCTACCTGGGCCTCTGCACTCAGTGGTTAGTGTAACCGCCTCAGGAGAGCCCACTCCACAAAGCATCCACAACCGCATTTTAACAATAGAGGTAGATGTGTGATGGACTGGTGTTTCTTAATTAAATTGAAATTCTGCATTTGGCTAACAGTGTCCTGTATTGAGGGGGAAAAAATGGCTGTTTCATCTTCTGTTTGTTTCTGAGAACCAGTAACAAGCTCTTAGAATCAATACTCACAGTGGGTTTTCAGACACTTGGCAAAAAATATCAGTAGCATTAGCTCACACCCCCTCACCCTACCCTGCGTTCATTTGCTGGACAGTTAGATTCTGTACCTTTCTGTGTGTGAACTCAGCACTGTGGACCAGCTCCAGCTGAGTAAGAAAGTTGCTTCAAAACAGTTGCATTTTGGCTTAAGATTCACTGAAGAGGCCTGGACCACTTGACCAAGTAGCATCGCCAAAGACTGTCGACTCCAGTTCTAGCTTCTCTCTGACCTGCTGAAGAACCAGGACAATACCTGGATAGAGTCAAAAGGCCAAGATTTAAACCAGGATTCTGTATTGGCTAGCTGTGACATCTTGACCAAGTACTTTATTTTTATGTATTTATTTAAAATTTATTTTTCAATTATAGCTGGCATGCACTAATATATTAGTTTCAGGTGCACAATATAATAAGTAGACATTTATTTACCTTACAAAGTGATCACCTTCATGAATCTAGTATCCATCTGCTGGTCATCTGTAAGTATGGGGATCAACTCAGAATCCCTGTTTACCTGATAAGGCAGCTAGTCCCAGTTGAAAGGAGCTTTAAATGTTATTTCTAATAGTAAATTTGAATAAGTGTATCTTGTCTACTTTCTGGTCATGGGTTTGTCTGGAAGATGTTTACCCCCAATCCACATGCATGGCCGTCTTGTGACTGTTCAGCCATTAGGTTTCCACTATAAGAGCCCCTCCTTGCTGTGATCATGGAATGGCTTTCCAAACCCTTATCCTTTCAGGCATACGACTTTAGGAGGACACTGATTTTTCTCAATGTACTTATTAAGATACTACCCTCAAAACTGAACACAGAACTCCAGTTGGGGGTCTGAAATGGTCTTAATACACCCTTGCTGTGCAGGGCTCATAATGCAGGCCCCGGATTACCTTAGCTATGCTTGGCAGCTAGATCTGCTGACCTCATTGAGATTTTAGTTCAAAAAACCCACAGAGAATTCCAAGGAATTTCCCACAGTGATAATGTTGTCACTGAATGGGACAGGTTCATCTCTTTTTTTCCAATGTGTATGTCTTTTCTTCCTTTTCCTTGTCTTATTGCACTGGCAAGGACTTCCAGGACGGTATCGTGTAGAAGTGGTGAGAATTGACATCCTTGTCTTGTTTCTGATTGTTGGGAGGAAAACATTGTCTTTCATTGTCAAACACAATATTAGCTGCAGATTTTTTTTGTAGATGTCCTTTATAATTTTGAGAAACTTCTCTTTTCCTATTGGCTGAGAGATTTTAAGAAATCATGAATGGGTGTTATGTTTTCCAAATATTTTCCTGCATCTATTGCTAGGACTACATGGTTTTTATTCTTTAGGCTGTTAATATAGTAAATTATATTGATCTTTAAATATTAAACTAGTTGTGATTTCCTAGGATAAGCCCTCCTGGCTGTGCTATATTATTCATTTGATATATTGCTGGATTTGATTTGTTAATATTTTTTTGAGGATTTTTATGTCTATTTAAGGGATATTGGTCTGTAGTTTCATTTTCTTGTAACATCTTTGTTTGGTTTTGGTATAAGGGTAGTGCAGGACTTACAATATTAGTTGGAACACGTTCCCTCCATTTCTATTTTCTGAAAGAGAATGTGTAGAATTAGTGTCATTTCTTCTTTAAATGTTTGCTAGAATATGCCAGTGAAACCATCTGGGACTGGAGATTTCCAAAAAGTTTTAAACTACAAATTCAATTTCTTTAACATGTTTAGGATTCTTCAGGTTATCTATTTCATTTTGGGTGAGTTTTGGTAGTTGCTGGTTTTCAAAGAATAAGTTCATTTCATCTAAGTTTCTGCATTTATATTTATAGTAGTTCCTTATGATCCTCTTAATGTTTTAGAGGTCTATAGTGAGGTCCTCTATTTTATTTTTGATACTAATAATTTGTCTTATTTCTCTTTTTTCCTTCTTTGGGATTGTTAGATTGTTTATTAATTTCATTAATCTTTCCAAAAAAGATCTCTTTACTTCATCGATTTTCTCTACTGTTTTCTGTTTTCAACTTTGTTGATTTCTTCTCTTTATTATTTCTCTTTTCTGTTTAAACAGGGCTTGTTGTGTACTTCCCTTTCTGACTGCTTGAGGTGAAAACTTAGAGAATTTTAAAAAAAATTAGCATTTAATGCTATGACTTTCCCTCTAAGAAGTTTATTTAGTTCAAAATGTTTTCTGATTTCCCTTGGGAAAACTTTTTTCTTTTACCTATGGATTAGAAACATGTTATTTAATTTCTAAGTATTTGGAAATTTTCCTGTTATTCTTCTGTTACTGATTTAGTTTAGATTTAATTCCATTCTAGTCAGAGAATATACTTTGTATGATTTAAATTCTCTTAAATGAAGGTTTGATTTGTGATTGAGGATATGGTCTCTAGCTGCAAAGGAAAGTCAGTCTTTAATAACCACATTCCCTGCCATTCAAATCTGACGGTGGGTCACATGCAAAACGGTCCTTTTTATGGGCTTGATATACATGTTGTATGTTTTGTTTCCAGCAATAAAGGAAAACCAGACCAAACGATTCTGAAAAATCAAAGATAACATTTATATTAACAACCTAAGAAATTTAATGGGTCCAGGAGTAGACTTGCAAATTGTGAGGTAATTAAAAATCTAGTCTGTAAGATGCAGTTTGCTAGTAGAACTGATTGGATGGGAACACCAGGAAAGAAGGACACTCATGAGGTTCCTGCGTTCTTTCAGGTGGAGAGCGATGTTATCTGGCTTTATCATTGGTTGAGTTCTCTCCTTTGCAGACCCCAGGCTGGTTCCTGCCACTTCTGGTGGTCTGCTGAACAGCCACTTGGATGTGGTTAGCCAGCAACTGCCATATCTGCATGCCGGCATCTGTGGCTCATTGCAAATTAACCCCTGGCCACTGGATGCCACTCTTCTGTCAGAGTTTTGCTTTGTCTACGTTTCGCTGTTAAACTCCTACCATTGAGTGTTTATTTCTGGTTCTGCCTAAGAGTTACAATGTGAAGTTTGATGAAATTGTTTAACTGATCATAACGTCCATTTCTCCAGCACGCTGATGCCTGGGTTAGGCAGACCACAAAAGTTTCAGTTCCAGTTTGCTTGTCTCCTGGTTTAATCTCAGTCATCAAAAGCCTCTTCCACTCCCAGGCCTCCTCCCACTGTGACGATCTTGCTGAGACAAGAGCTTGGCACGTCCGTGCCTGTCCCCCTCCTTGTCTTCGATGTGGAGACACTTGACCGTAATAACATTCTTTTCAGCAGTCTCATTTCTTGCTGCACTTCTTCCCTGAATTTCTGAGCTGCAGGAAGTGTCCCTTCCACCAGACTTTCTCAGCATCTTAGATGTATTTCTGTTAAACCTTTACAGGCATTACACAGGGTCCAGCAGAAGTAAGGCTTGCTCGAGTGTGGTTGGTAGGGTAATAATATGGGTGTAATAATTTATAGTTTTAATTTGAACATTTCACCTAAAATGTCCTATGGTGTGCTTGAGTGTGATATTGTTATGTGACAGAATTGCATGCTTATGCTTTTGTAATAAAAGATTTTATAATAAAAAAGGGGCATTATTTGTGCAGGGCCCTGTATTTATTTATCTTGGGAGGCCAGTGGGATGGAGGAAAATATGTAGGCTTTCAAGTCAGACTCAATTCTTTACCCCTTTGCTATCTGACTTGGAAGTTCCTCTCACCGAAAGATAGAGTATATTCTATTCCTCTGCCCTTACCTGGGTTTGTTCACGGAGCTTCTTTGGCTCATGGAATGTCAGCGTGGATGACGTAACGGGGCTTGAAGTGTGCTTGCCATGGTCATGAGAACAACATGATGGAGATAGCCTGATGCTCTCAGAAAGATGAGAGGCATTTGAAGCAGAGTCACCCTGAATCAAGCCCAGCTTTGATCAAATGGCCCCTCAGCTGACCTGCAGATCACTGAGAATAAATGAATGTAGGTGTAATTTACTGATATTTGGGGTGGTTTTTGAGGGCAACATTTTTGTGGCAATAAATGGATAGATGAGTGTTCAAATCTCATCTCTAAGACTCACCAGCTATGGGATTAGTAGCAGCTAGTCTTTAGGATCATTGTCTGGAGAAGAAGTTATGTATGTTGAGCATGGGGCCTTAAAGTCGCTTCTGCAGCTACTGACCCATAGTAGGTACCCAATAAATGTGTGTTAAGTGTGTGATGGAAACTTTAAAGACGGTGGTGAATCTGGGATTCAAGGACTTGTTTACAATGCTGTAATTATGGAATGCGTCTCTAGATTTCTAGGGGCATTAGTCTCTCTAAATGTCCGGGGAACTAGAAAATGTCATTATTCCTGGAGTATAGTTTGAGGAAGTAGTTCCACGTTGTCTCTGGTGCTTCTTTTACCTCTGCGATTCTTGTTTTCTGAGTGTTCTTTTCTTCCCTCATGCCCTGGGTGCGTTATCTGTGGCGTGACTCCTCCTCTGTCATACAGCCTGTAGTTACTGAGTACTTATTATGTGTCATACACTCTCTGTATGTAGCACTGTATTATTATTCTTTCATTCAGTCCTCACAATCCCACCAAAAGAATTGGCATATTACAGATGAGGAAATTGAGGTTTGGAGAGCCAAAATAGGCCACACAGCGAGTAAATAGTAGAGCTGATACTCTACCTAACATCTAACTCCTTGCTTTTACTTCTACTTCAGACTCTAGACTATAGATGAGTAGCTTGTTTATAAATGTTTACCAGAAGCTCCAAAGTCACCCTATCGGAATTATCAAGGGAGCTTGAATGGGTAGGTACATGTTGTCTGCAGAGGACAGGGGATGCAACATCACTAAAAAACCCTAACTGCGGGTATGTTGGTGTTGCTGTTTGTACTCCAGATGCATGTGACCTTCTTTTTATGTCTTAGAGTGTTTGTGAGTCACCCACTAGTGTTCAGTCTCAGTGTCATTTGTCACCGTGCCTCAGGAAAGGTGCTAGGTGGCCTGCCTATTTGTTCTCTGAGGTAATTGTGATGGACAGATGCAATTCTAACTCTGCTATCCTCTCAGGAGGGTCATGGGTCTTTCCCAATTAAGGTTTGTAGCTTACCCTGGTCCCCGAGATGGAAATAGAGGGAGAGATGTGCCAAATGATTGTACCTTGATTTTTATCCCACTGGCTGATAATTGATTCTCAAGAGAATCTGAACTCTGTCCTTGGGTTTAGGGTCTGGCTGCCCTGAATGTGTTGCCGACTCTCATGTGTGGGCAGGTTAACTTGGAAACTGCATGCATGGGATACAACTGCAGATTTGATAACATCTTCACCCTGCCTGGGATTCGGTCCTGCTCTTTCTCTCAGTGTGAACAGATCCAGATGCAAAGTTAGACTGCCTTCTTCCTACCCAGTGTTCATTGCTTTGTTTATACCACATTGAACTGATCGGCAGCACCGTCAATGAACCTGATGTCACCCAATTCCTGCTGCTGAGAAGGTGGGACTTTTTCTGAGCAGGTCAAGCAAAGTGGTGATAAGACTATTGGTTACCTACCTCAGATAAGTTCCTCCACCACTTTACTGACAGAACTCCAATTTTTTTTTTCATGTAGTTTTCTTCCAGGTCTTATCCCCCCCTGGAGGGTAAATCCTGATTAGTCTAAACCACATGTGATCTTTTCATCTCCTGGGACAGTTAATGGTGTGGGGTGGGTGCATGACCCAGCTCTGGCTTCTGGGATCTGAGAAGTGTGCTGGTGCAGAGACATTTGGGAGAATGTTTCCTCACTCTGAAAAAGAAGACATAAGGTAGAAATGACCCCTTCTCCTCTGGCTGGTTGGTGTCCTGTCTACAAGTGCAACCTAAATTGTGGCAACTGTCTTGGACCGTGATGGAAGCTCACTGAGGGTAAAGCAAACAAGCTAAGGGCGGTAGAGCAGAAAATAATTGGGCCTTGAGGATTTCACTGAGCCTCAGAATGAACCAACCCTGGAGCCGGGCTCCTTTGGAACTTGTGTTTTGTGGAATAACGAAATATCCTCATTGCTTAAACCACTTAAAGCTGAGTTTTCTGTTACAAGCAGCTAAAAACATCATAATGATACCAAAAATTTTTTTTGGTAAATATATGAAAATTCCATGTAGATTTTAGGGTTGCAGTGCTGCCTAGCTACTCTATAGCTCCTTTCTGCTTGTTTCTCTGCACTTTGAGTCCGGGTCATTCAGAGGCCAGGTCTTGTTGGGAGGAGCTTTCCTTGCACTCCATCCAGCACCAGCAGACACTGCAGTGTAGCCCCTGAGCACGTGCTTGCCCATGCAAGGTGGCAGGGGGCATCCATATGGAGGTACAATGGACAACCTCGAAAGACTCTTTGTCCACTCTGAGCGTTTGAGTGGCAGGGCATAAAAAGGGATAATCCAGGGGAGCAAATTGGCCCGCTTTCCACCCAGCCCCTTACTAGAGATGTGACCTCGGCTTATATTACTTAAACTCTGGTCTTTGGCCTTCTCATCAATGAAATAGGAACGGAAACATTCTCTGTGTGAGATAGCTATAATGATTAGGTCTAATAAATGCCTGGTCTTTGCCTGCCTTTCTAGTCTGCATCTGTTCCACACTCTCTTTCTGTTCCGACTACTCTAGCCCTCTCTCAGGTCTTCCAAAGTGTTTTGCCTTCTCTCACCACAGGACCTTTGAACATGCTATTCTCTCTGTGAGGGATGTTTGTTCCTTACTCTGTCACCCCCCCACCCCCTGCACCATTTGGTGAACTCCTCCTCATCCTTCAAGCTTGACAGCACCCCTTTCCTGAATTTTCTATATAAATCATCTTTCTTTGTTGTTTTCATGGAACCATATTCCCTTTAGAGCATTTATCACAGGCCTAGTTATTTTCTTATTACTGTGATTTTGGTTAATGTTGGTCTCCCCCAGGAAGCTGAAGTTCCAAGAAACCTGGGATCATGTCTCATGTTAATATCTGTTGTATTCCCAGGTGGTTAGATTGGTGCTTTTCTTATAATAATATTCAATAAAATTTGTTGAATGAATGCATGAATATGCAATTTTCTGATACTTAGCAGGGGCTTAGTGAATTGTAATTGCCATTGTTATGGTGTTCTCTTATCAGACTTTCCAGCCATTTCGTATTTCCTTACGTTCTCTTGAATGGAATCCAGAGTATTTCATCACCCAGTTGCCCTTTACATATGGTACAAAGGAGCAGATGGTAGAGTATCGTCAGAAGTCCCAGAGGACTTTACCTCTCTGGGCCTCAGTTTCTTCAGTCATGCAGTGTGAGTTAGGTCCTTGCAGTTCTGGCATTCATGACACTCTCAGGTGTAGGGCAAGTCACAGGGGACTACGGCACATCTTCCTGGTTTGTTGACTTGACTTGAATATTGGGGGAAAGGAAACGTATGTAATGAATTCAACAAAAATGCTTTATTTAAAAAATGACAAGATAAAGAAATCTACCCCCAAGTTCTTTGGCGATGTACCTTAATGTGTCAGAATCACCGAGGCCCTGTCGCTGGGGTTTGGCTTCAACGTTACTGGAGTGGACCCTCAATATATGGGCACATTTAAAAGCTCCTCCAGGAGACTGGTGAGCAGGCAGGGCGGAGACCACTGCTCTGGTGACTTCTGTGGAAAAATGCACTCAGTGCCCTGGGTTTATTCCAAGGTCCTTTCTAGTCTGGACCCCTTCCCTCTTCAGCTCTTTTCGAATCATCCCGCAGTTCTAAAATTCTACATCTGGGTCTTTTAAGAGCTGCTTTTGGCTCTTCCCCTTGGGAGAACGTTCACTAGCAACCCAGGCAGTTATCTCATGAGAATGTTCAGGGGTGCTTGGAACCCATCCCGTGGCCCCTGTTGATAAGCCTGTCCCTGTGTTTTCAAAGAAGAAAAATGCATGCGCCTAAATTTCTTGATGTAAGGTCTGACCAGCTCTGCTCAGATTTGAAACCATGAATTCCAAGGCAGCTCAGGCCCTACAAATATGAGAGCCTGCTGCAACCTTCTGGCTCGGTTTCCCGACTGTCTCCCATGTGGCCGGTGCCTGGGTTTAACTGAGCAGGAGTCTGACCCTCCGCCTGGGCCTTTGTTACCGTGCAGGCTTGCACAGCCGAGGACGTGAAAGCTTCTCTCAGCAACGCGTCTCCGCGCACTGCCTTTCTGAGCAGGCACATCTAGGGATCTTAACGCTCAGCATATAGGGACGCTGTGAAAAACAAATGTGTTTTATTTATAAGTCCCTGTGCTCCCCCTCCCAACCTCCCAAAGAAAAAAAACTGCAAGCAGCGAGTGCAAATAATTTTTCAAATCGATCTTTTTATGAAAATGCCTGTTTTTATTCTATCTTTTTTCAGGACTAGAGAATCACATAAATGACAATTCCAGAGACCATAGATTTATGACTTTTTTACTTTCCAAATATGTTGGCACGGAGTAAAAAAAAATAAAATTTTGTAATTTCGGGAAGAGAATAATGTACTTTTTTATTAAAATGGAAATGACACACTGCTGCATATCTAAGTTGATTTAGTGTTTTTATTAGTTATACAACTGTTTTAATACCTCACTAACTATTGCATTCTCCCTTAAGGTTTCCATTGTTCACATACCCTAGAAACAAATTGATAATTCTGAAAAAATAAAGTATTTCTTGGTTGTTTGCTAACAGCAGAATAGCAATCAGTCACCACAGGGTTACTACAATGGGCATCATTATATCTGGATCCTTATCAATTTCACTATATGGGTAAGTATTATTGCTGTGTACCGGAACTCCTTTGGTGTTATTGCTTAATTTTAATTGTGATTGTAAAATGTGAACAATGTGGATCTTTAAACCACAATTAAACACCTGCTATACTTGTTGTCTGTTGGCATTGGAAGATATATTGAGTATTTAAAAACTGCTGATTCAGATATTACATTGAGCATAAAAATAGATTTAATTTGAGAATAAATGTTTGCTTAAGGAGGAAGTTCCGGGAAAGTTTTCCGAAGTCTGATAGGTGAGTCCAAATTTAAGTGTGATAGGAAAGCACAGACCCAATGGAAGGTGCCATCGCGGTGCAGGCCGCTCCCCGGCATGCTTCTACTAGGTTCCATGCCAATTTCCTTCAGCCACGGAGAGCTGACTCTTTGTCCCACTGACAACTTGCTAATGAAGAACCTCTGTACAGGAAGCACCTGCCCGATGTTGATGAGATATTAATAGGAGAAATAACCGAGTTACAGAGGCGCAGGGGAGGGTAGTAAAGAGGAGGGGGGAATGTCCGATTTCAGCCCCAAATCCCAGCCCAAATCAAATGTGAAAAATAGATGGTCCTGGACTTGGGGGCTGAAAGCCTGCATGTGGAGGAGGATGATTTTAAGTTTCCTGAAATCCATATTCAGAGTGAGTGTTGGTCCCTGAGCTGGGTCTGCAGATGTAAACCAAAGGTTTTTTTTCTTTTCTTTTTTTTCTGATAGGTCAGTGGGTGTCTCCATCATTTCCATCATCAAAATTAACCATTTGCCCAGTGCTTGCAAAGCACTGTACTCGGTTCTGAGTTTATAATAACATTTAAAACAACGTCATTTGCCTAAGCTCAGATATGCTTCAGTTTCTTTGGAAATAGCATTTCTTGTTTTAATTTCCCAGCAGTGTTTTTATAAACAGCGAAGAAGGGAGTAGTACGGGTGGGACAATGGGACAATAAAAGAATCTTTCCTTGGAGAAATGGGACCACAGGTTGGATGTGAGGAGCAGGAAAGAATAAAATATACTGGGTTATATTCATCTAAGCTTAATTTTTTTACTCACAAAAAAATCAAATCAAAATAGATTTGCAAATCCCAACTCTCCATTTCAAGTAAACAAATCTGATGGTGCGTGAGGGAGCTGCTGAGCTGTGTAGGAAGGTTCATGAGAAATGGTTAAACTTTCTGGAAAGACTGTAAACCAGCTAGCTAAGAGGCAAATGCATGATGAAACATGACAGAGGTGGAACCTGCCTGTTTGGGAGTTGAATGTGGAGTAAGGTGCACAGGTAAATACTATTTAATTGTAGAAATCTGAGTGTCGTATTCAAATATGTTATAAAACTCTGGGCCTTTGCTCGTCCCCTAAGCTCTGTCTCAGTGCTGTGAAACACTAATGAGAAACAAACCAGACTTTCAAAGGCCTTAACAAGTAATCCTGGTATTTAATGAGAGTCACTTGAGAACCCAGAAGAGGGAATCACACACAAAAAAGAATCTAACACTCATTTTACAAGGGCAAACTTTTCTCCCTCCCCATGTTTCTGTTGTCACCAGCACAGTGGAAATGATATCCTCCCAGATGGAAGTCCCTGGGAAATTATGGGTCTGAAACGATGGTGAACAAGGAAACCTCCTAGGAAACTTTTTATTTTCTTTCTTCAAAGTCATATAGCTTGAAGCTCTGTCTCTGCGTTGGCACACAGGAATGCAGGGGTGGTGGGGGGGTTGAGAGGAGGGAAGGGGGGGCAGTAAAGAGACTGCAGGTGCATTCTGCTTTATAATTATAGCTCTAAACCTAGTCATTTTAGGACCAGATCTGAAGGAAGAATTGTTCCTCTTGGGTTTCATTTAAAGGGACCCTTAGATACGATGCTGTGCCCAGTTGAAGATACGTAATAGGTGCTCAGTGAATAATTTTGAATGAGTGGATAGAGAGCAGGCCCCTGAAAGCATTGTGACAAGAGTTGATGTGTAAAGAAGTTCTAATTCACCAGCCAACCTAGTATGGTGATGGGGAAAAGAGTTAATATCTATGATTATGAAAGCATATTAATTAAGGAAACATCAGCTACTGTAATAGACAAACCCCCAAATCCCAATGCCAGTGGCCCATATCCAGTTTGGCTGTCACTTAATGTCTAGAATGAATGTTCCTGACTGGGGAGAGGCTCCTCCAAGCTCTGATTCAGGGACTCGTGCTACTCAAATCTGTGGCTTTTTCACCTTCAGCGTGTGGCTTCCAAGGTTGCTGGAGGAGGGAAAGAGCATGAAGGACCAGGCATGGGAGGTTTTTATGGGACAGGCACACGTCTCCCCTCCATATTCCATTGTCCAGAGCTCAGTCTCGTGACCACACCTACTTTCAGGGAGGAATGCAAACCAGTGTAAGAAGAAGAGAAAGCAGTTTGGCGAACTGAGGAGAATTGTTCAAGTGTGTGTTAGAAGAAACCAGTGGGTTGGAGTACATGCCCTGGCTCTTCTGCCTGATGAAGAAAAATAAAATATGCTGAACAGTTTGGATCATCTTTGGCACGGACGGGAGCATAACATCTGTCCTGCTCATAGTATGAGCCTTGAAATGACCAAAGTCTCAGACTCAAAGCAGGAGGAGCAACTGGAGGATGAGAGTCCTGACTGGAATGGATGGATGCTTTTGTTTTGGAAATTGCCTTGGACCTAAGCATGTATCACATTAAATAACTTCACACTCTCTATGATGAGTATTATGGCAATCTGAGTTAACTGTTAATACATCGCTAGAGACCAAATCTCCGTATCCCGAGGACTGGCCTTCCCTTGATAATATAGCGATAGATACAGGTCTGAAACTCATATGATGTATAAGCTAGATTCATGTCATAAAACCTCTGTGACCTATTGATACATTCTTATCCCTCCTCTAACAAAATAAATTATCAGGGATATTTTTGGTTTTGGTTTTTAATGTATCACTTTTTCCTCAAGCCGAGTGCCCAGGGACAAAGCCTTATGACGGGAATGTGTCTGGTGTCCTAAGGGGCTTTTCCAGCACAGTGCTGTTCAGCATTGTCCCCTGACCAGTGCCAGTCCCTGAGCAGTACTGGTACATGATAAGCCCAGATTTTGGCAGTAAATATTCAGAAACTTTTAAAACAATTTGAACACATTTTTATGTCTGTCAAAGGTTAATAATAAAAATGTGGGCTTATATTTTGTACATTTTTGTCATAAAAATGAAGAAACAATTCATTACTTTGCAGAAGTTTTGGTCTGCAATGAATTAGAAGCAGAAAAAGCAAGTGGTTCATCACCAGGGATAGTTTGAGAAGCACTGCTTTAGATTATTCTCTTAGGATCCATGAGGTGGGTTGCTGTGAGTATCAGGAAGTGATGATATGAAAAACTATAAATTGTTCTACAAATGGGTAACGTTTCTGTTGTTGGTGCACTCATCAAGCTGATACACTCCTAGGAGAGACTTTGCCTTTACTGCCCCTCTGGAATCTTTGAGGCATATGATAGGGCAGGAGGATGCATAATGGAGTATATTCTTTAAAGCCACTGTTTCCGGTCCCAAAGGAACTGTGTTCTGATCTGTGGTTCAGAGGCTTACTGGGTGTTTCATCGGGCTGTGGGCATAACGGTGGGATGGTCCCCGAGAGACGTCCTCCTTACCCTCCTTGGTCTCAACTCTCTTGTTCGTTTATTCTTCTCCAACGTGGAATGTTTTCGAGCAAAGGGACCATGTGATTAAAGTGAAATTTTTATGAACCAGTCTCGTGTGCCTGTACGGGTTGGGTGGGACTAGGGAAAGTACAGGAGGCCCAGGAGGCCCCGGGACCGTGGTTTTGATAGCCTGGCAAACCACGTTTTGACCTGGATCACTGGCACCACCTCACTCTTGGTGTGACCATGGTTGTCTGCACAGGCACCCCAACGCTCGGGCCCCTTCGCACATTCCACTGGTTAGGGTGCCAGAACACTGTGGGAGCGTCCTCTGCACTCCCATGTACAGTTAAAGAAAACAATAAAGGATTTGTTAACAAGAACTAAACCCATACTAAGGAATAAGCTACATACAGGTTTTGAGCAGTTTAACTTACATATATTACTAAAAGTCTGGGTAAGGCTATCAGAGCGTAACTGTAGTAAGTCTGGAACCAGGAGAGATGTATTAGATACACAAACACAGGCAGAGAAGAGACAACTGTCCGGCCCAGATCCAAATGCAAGACCTTTTCTTCATGCCGCCTTTGCCCCCTGGTGACTCTCTGGCTGCTCTTTGTCACAGAGCCCCGTTCGGCACTCGCTCATGCTGTTTGTCAAGTATTCACTGAGTGCCTCTTATGTGCCAGACACCATGCTGGACGCAGCCAGTACAAAGATTAATGAGATACATCTCTGCTCTTTTAACATTTATATTTCAGCCTTCAATTAGGCCACTACACAGCTTGGTCAAAGTGCGAGTCAAATGATACCCGAAGTGGTTAAACCAAAAGATTTCCTAACTTCATTTCTTCATGTTCTTAACCTTTACAGCTGGTAAGGGCAATCCAATACTACATATTGCAATCTATTGCCCATGTATTATATAATAATGTGGACTTATTTTTTAGTAAGCAGTAATATTAGAAACATAGAAACAATACAGAACATAAATTCCACTTCTGTAAAACTTGTGTTGAAGTCTTTGACTATAATATCTAGTGTCCTTATGCAAGGGTTTATAAAGTGACTTATTTGCATAATTCAGTGCAAGTGAAAACTTTCTCTCTTCTGGTATTTTTCCTTACTAGAAAATAGGATTTGTGCAAGCAGTAAATTATTTTTTTCTTGCCTTGGCTACCAGGATGCTCAGGGCCAAGCTTCTGGTGCAGGTACCTATCTTCCTTACTTTATGATACTTCTTTCACTAAAAAAATATCTTGTGTTAAGCTGTTTCCAATTCTTAAATAACACTTAGGAAAAATATAACAAACACGTAGATCCTATAATAATTTCTCTTCTTTATAGTTATTGCACAAATTCTTTCATAACAAGAAAAGAAAACCAGAAACTGGGAGGATCAGTTCTCCAGTGTAACTTACTTTGAAGACCTGTCCCTACGTGTGATGGTTGGGATTTTGCAGACCTTAGTTGTTTTAGGTAGAAGAAAAGAGTGTTTTCTGGGCTAAATGCTGATTGGAACAATTTTTGTCTTACCCTAAAGTCTTTTCCTTATAAGCTGAATCCTGCTTGTCCTGAAAGAACAGGTGCCGTGCCGCTCTGAGGCGCAGCCAGCCGAGCTGTGCCTTTGTTGTGTAAAACTGTGTCAGGGCCTGGACCTGTGTGTCAAACTGTTACATAACTTCATGACTTTTTCCTGATTAAGGATAATGATTATTTTGCTCTAATTGCATTCATTCATTTATCTAGGCATCATTATTGAGTGTGTTCCCAGAATGTACTAGGCATCACTAGATAGCAGAAATGTGCAGCTGAGGTAAATGCTAAAGTTTCTAAACTGATCAGGCCTTAGCCTTGAGAGGCTTGTGTTCTGAAGGAGACAAACACAAAGTATTACATGTTTTTCAGTCATGAGCTTGATGTTCCCCCCGACCCCTTAGAAATGAATGAACAAACTTCTTACGTGACCTTATGGGAACTATAGAGTTAGGGATCAGGATAGAGAGAATCTATGAAAGCTTTGGAAATTTATGGAATCCATGAAAATTAAACTCATTAAATTAAAAAGATAACAAAAGAGAATATTGTTATAAAAATTCTCCAAAGCTTGGAAATAAGGCACATCTTTTCAGTGATATATAGGAACATTATCTAACAAGGCCACCTAAGGGTAATTAATTATCCTTTGCTTGACTTCGCTATTTATTATTACTTAAGGGCTCAGCCTTTGTGAAGTTATGTGTTAACTTGTAGATCTTGTATGACAGAGATGCAAATAACTTCTATCTGGTAGCAAAGATAACCCCAAAGGTTATGGTTTTTATTGTCCTATGGAACATTAATCTGTTTTGTATCTAACCTAGCAATCTAATTCTAACACTTCTTATTAAATACCTATAAATACCTCGTTCTTCAAAGTGCTCTCTGAACTAGATTTACCTTCTCACTGCCTCCTTCATTAATGAGTTAATAAATCTTTGGCAGGTGTTCATTTTATATTTGTATGAGAGTCTTGTTTTCAACTATAAAAAATTACACTTTGATATTATGCATAGCATTTTCACATCTTACATTATTAGCGCAAAATCAATTTCTATTCACCATCCTTGCCTAATAGAAAATTTTCGGGATCTCTCTCTCCCTGCAGTTGCAATAAGATGTATAGAAAGTCACTTGCTTTGTTGTGGATGTGTTGATGGGCTCAGTCATCCCATGTCTGGGCTTCTGCCTGAGAGTTCGACTATTATGCCCCTTTTACGTTTTTAACTTTCGGTTCCACCACGAGGTCCCACCATGGTACAAGGCACAAGAATGGTTGATGTGGAAGAAGTTTTGGGGGGTCTTCATTTAATTCACTCAGTTCGCTTTGGCAGAGAAGAATTGTTCTGGTATTCTTCCCAATGTCCCCTCCCATAATGACTCCACGTCAGAACCCAAAAGGAGATCACAGGACATGACCACTGAAGTCTTCTATCTCTCATGTTTGATTTAGTTCTGCCTCTGTCTTTCCAATCATAATAATTAACTAATTTGACAAACATGTATTGTGCACCTGACAGGAACGTTCCGCAATTTTAGAAAAACAGCAATAAACATTTATCGAGCGCCTGCTAGTGGCAGGCACAGTTCTCAGCTTGTTCTGTTATTAGCTCAGATAAACAAGATCCCTATAAATGAAACCATTTACAGCCATGCAGCTTAATAGGATTAAGAATTAAAACTGCATGATTTTACTTCTTAGAACATTTTTTTTGTCCAGAAAGATGAATTTGTGAATAAATTTATTGCTTCAAGAACTTGTGAAAATTCATTTTTCCATAATTAATAGGCTGGTAAACTAGGTCTCATCAGGTTGTAATAATAGCCCTTCTTCAAAATAATACTTGACTAGGTTATCAAGTGACTATTTACTGTTTAAGGTTCTCTTAAACACCCTTGCCCTCTGGGTCTTTCAATCCTAAACTGTTCTATCACAAATTTCACTCAGTTCCAGCACCTCAAATGAAGTACTTGTCTTAAACAGGACCCCCAGACTTTAAAGTGTCCTGCTCTTCACCTCCCCCTCCTGAGATGCCACTAAGACTTTGTCGAGGCACTGGATTCCTTTGCTGCAGTAAGCATTGAACTTGGCTTTGTTTGATTAACAGCTCGTTTTGATGGTCTCCTTAAGGAGTCAGCAGTTAACACCTGCCTTCATGGAAGTTACATTTTAATGACGGAGACAGATGTTAAACACACACACACACACACAGTATAATTTAAGGTAGTGCTAATTGGAGTGAAGGAAGATAAAACAGTAGAGGGGGTAGAGAATGCTAGGTGGCAGGGGCGACTTCAGGTAAGGTGCTCAGGTGGGTTTCTTTGGGGACATGAAATCTGAGCAGAGACCTAAGGTGAGTGAGAAAAGCTGGAGAAAGGAATTTAGCTGAAGAGAATGTGCAAGATAAAAGTCCTGAGGTAGGAGTCACTGGTGTATTCAAGGAGTAGAAAGGTGGTCAGAACATGAGGTGAAGAACTGGGGACAAAATTTGGAGATATAAGAGGGGGCTATGGGAAGATGGTTGATTTTGTTGTGAATGTGAAGGGGAAGAGTTTGGAGGAATTTAAGGGGGCAGTGACATGCTCTGATTCAGGTTTTTGAAAGATTACCCTGTCCACTGCGTAGAGACTGGATGGGGGGCGGAACTAGTGGGTTTGGGGTGAGCACGGAGAGGCTATTGTAGAAGTGCTAGTGAAAGGCAGTGGTGGTCTGATGTAAGTGCCCTCAGTGGGAGCACTGGTTTGGGATATGTTCTGAAGTCAGAGCTTGGTTTGGAGAGCGGTCTTTTGGCCTGAACATTCTGGTCATTGGTGGTGCCATTGAGAGGCCAGAGACTAGCAGAGAAAGAAACTAAGATCTCTGATTTAGAACAAATGAGCTTGTGATGAGATGGATAGACATAGGAGGTGACTTAAGGCCAGGTCGGCATTATATAAACTCACTCCCTTTATCTCTCTAGTGGCGTGATGGCAAAATCCTGCTCTTAGATTCTTCCCATCTCCCCAATATTCTCTTTTTCTAATCATTTTATTAGGAATGCCTTGGAATTTACATATGCTCAAGCCAAAATGAATACACAGTAAATCTATATATTCTAGAGTTTCATCTAAGGGAAATTCATAATGGGGAAAAGGATTATTTAATTAGCAATATATTGTGACAAGGGTATAGTATCGTTTTTTTAAAACGGTTACAATTTTGGGCCCACTGGTGTGTTGTGAAATCAGCTTAGCAGGAAGTGTCATCCATTTAGTGGGTCACAAACAGCATATGAAAGAATGAAATAGAACAGAGAATAAAAGACTGCATCACACTTAATGAGGGTAAATAATATGTGAAATTTTTGTCTCATACATGCATGTATGTACATACTGGGCTGCCATGTGAAAGGTATTTTTTCATAGAGAACTGTAAAAGACTCTGAAAATCACTGCTACAGTGGAGGTGTGCTGTGAGTATTAGTTTTCAGATGGATAGTAGCAATTTTGAAGTCTAGTGTTATGGTTATAGTTTGGGCCAAGCCACATAACCTGTGGTGCTTTAATTTTTCTTATTTATAAACTAGGGATAATATTTTTCTCCCTATGTATAAGTCTAGATTCTTCTGGTGGTTAAGTGAGAGAAACTCAGCTCAAAATAGCTTCAGTTAATATGGAAAAAAGGCTTTCGCCCTGGCTGGGTGGCCCAGTTGGTTAAAGCGTTATCCCATACACCAAAAGGTTGTGAGTTCTGTCCCTGGCTCAGGTGCGTACAGGAGGCAACCGATCAGTGTTTCTCTCCCACATCGATGTGTGTGTGTGTGTGTGTGTCCCCCTCCCTCTCCCTCTCTCCCCACCTTAAAAAAAAGAAATCAATGAACATTTCCTCAGGTGAGTATTAAAAAAAAAAAAAGGAGGAAAAGTCTTCCTTGGGAGGATTCTGAGTCAGCTCATAGAGTCTGAAGGAAAAGCTTGAGGAGGAAATGGGCAGCTTTAGAACCTGGGACTAGACCATGCGACTCAGTACTGCTAGGACTCAATCTCTGTCTTTCTGTATCTCTGCTCGACTTACGTTTGCTCTGTTTCTTTCTTTCCTGTGGCAGACAGCTATCTTCACTTGGCAAGAAATTATGAGTACTGTTAACCTTGGGTTCTTATTCTGTAGCTCTGATACCTAAGAGGCAAGAGGTCTCAGTTACCAGTACCAGTTAGATAATCTCAAGGAAAGGCTCTGATTGGTTCATCTCTGGTCACATGCCTGTCCCCGAACAATCTCTGAGAGGGGGCGTGGGATGAAGGCTTAGGCCGGCCAGGCTAGGTGTTGTGTACAACTGTATGCGGTGTGTGTGTATGTGCATGAGCTCATGCTTTTAGGAAGAGTTGGGGAAAGGTATGATGGGGAGACAGTGAGAACTACTATATCTTTTATGTGCCACAGGAATGTTCTGAGAATTAATAAAATATAGTTCATGAGCAGTGCTGAACTTGTAATTTACCTTGAGGAATAACTTAAATGTCTTCACAGTAAACTAGCATCTGTGGAACAAACTCTTGGGCTCATAAAAAGAGCAAGATGTGATTAATTCTACAGGAGGTGCCTTACGGGCCACCCCACCCCCTGCTTGATGTGCAGAATGCCTTCCCAAGGTCCTCGGTGCATCAATCCTAACTCAGCTGGGTCTGAGCAGACTTTCGTGATTTATTAAGTATACTGGTTAGAGCAACTCTACACAGGAAAGACCCAGAAACACTCCGAGAGCCCCAAAGTTCCTCCAAAGATCATGAAATCTAAACTTTGCTTTTGCTAAGATTTCAAATGCCTCAGGTTTATAATACACTTCCTTCTTAGGAAATGATGATATCTGGTAATGGTGAGGAAAAATATTTGCTAATGAAAATCTCAGTGAGGGATGATGAAGCTAAACATCATTAGATTTGGTTAGTTTCCCTACATGATTGGTTGAGGGATATCTTATCCACAGAAAAAATTTCTTTCAGCCAGCCATTTTTTTTTTCTTGGAGTTACCACCTCACTCTCAATAAATCATTTAAATATCTTATGCTGTTCCAGAGAATGTCCAGGCTACCCAAATATTTTCTTGTCAATCTTCTGTAATATGTTCTGTCACACTGGACCCTCCTGGGAATGAAACAGGTTTACTTTAAAATTTTATGAGATCAACTCCTCTATATCCAATGGCCAGTCATAGAATGGGATTATTAATACAGAATAAGTAACAGGCAACTGAATTAGAGGACTGTAATTCCATTGAGAGGCTCTAGATTTTTAAATTAATTTAATGCTTATGAAAGCTATAAGACTGACAACCCGGGCGAATGAAGTGGTTTTTTTTTTTTTTTTTCCTCTCTGATGAGTAGGTACAGCTGTATCAGAGACTGTGACCTAAACTTTTGGCAAGGCTTGTCAAGGTACAATAGTTTCTTCACCTATGGTCCTTGTGAGGATTGGTAGGCCTGTCCTGTTCTGACCTCTTCCTCCCCCTGGACACACCGGTGTCCAGAATTAGAGGGGGTGGCAGGGCTTTGAGGTCAAAGAAATCTGAGTTAGATTGCCAGCTCTGTGTCTTACTTATAATGTAATTTAAGAAGGGCTGCCAGCTGTGGCCAGTGGCTCAGTTGGTTGGAGTGTCGTGCTGTGCACCAAAAGATTGTAGGTTCAACCCCTGGTCCGGATACATATGAGAGGCAACCAATCGATGTCTCTCTCTCACATAGATGTTTTTCTCTCTTTCTCTCTCTCTTTCTCCCTTTCTCTCTCTATAAAATCAATAAACATATTCTTGGGCATGGATTAAAAAAAAAGAATGAAAGCCTACCAGATAAAATACAGGGTACTCATTTAAGTTTGAATTTCAGATATAATTTTAGAATTTTTAGTAAATTATGTCCCAAATGTTAAACAGAACATACTTACATTAAAAACTTTTTTTTGTTTATTTGATATTCACATTTAATTGGATATCCTTTATTTTGATTTGCTAAATCTGACAGTTCTATATTTAGGGAATGCCACTTAAACTCTCATTGTCTTAGTTTCCTTACCTCTAAACTAGAACTAATAGCATTCATCTTGCAGGGAGGGCTTAGATGATATCACTTATTCATTTGAAAAATGTTTATCCACTGCTTACTCTGTGCAATGAACAAAGCAGATAAGAATCTGTGCTTATAAAGGTGATACGCTATTGTGGAGGAGGTAGACAATAAAGAGCATAAATATTGTGTCAAATGATGATATGTGCTATGGAGAATAAAACATCAAGGAAAATCAGGGATTGGTGCTGGGGAGTTGGGATTTTAAGAAGGTTGGTCGGTCAGGGCAGATTTCACAGAGGAAATATTTGACTAAAGGCCAGAACTAAGAAAGGGAGCCAGCTGTATGGGTGGCTGGAGGGAGCTCATCCGAGGCAGAGACCAGCGAGGGTAACAGCCCTGAAGCAGGAGGTGCCTGGCATGTTGGAGGAACAGCAGGGAGGCCGTGTGGCTGGAGAGGAAGGAGCTGGGGGAGAGAAGAAGGCTAACGTATGTAAAATGTCTGGCACATGCGTGCGTGGCACTCCTATTTCTGCTGGGGGGCTATGTGGACCCTAATAACTGCTAGTTGATGAACAAAGAGACTTCCAGATGGTTGTAAGTCTTCCAAAGCTAGCCTTAGGGCCTCAGTTTCCTCATTCACATAGTGGGGATGAAAATACGAGCATGGCCTCCTTTACAAAGTTGTTGAAGGGATCAGCAGAGGTAAGACATTTGCAAAGCATTAAACTGTCACGCACATGTAGCATTATTATTATTCAGAACTGCACAAAGCCCATTAGGTCTTTCTACTTTCTTCCTCAACAGGGAGGAGGCATAATTTGGTAATTTCTATAATTGAATATGCTTTCCTACCTTTAGCTGGTTAGCTCAAAGATCTCAATTAATGAGTCTAAGGCATCTATGGGTTTTGATGAAAGGCACAGAGTCAGTCTTGCTTGCCAGGAACGGCAGCTCAGATGTTAGCTCATGTATCATGAGTGGACCTTGCTGGGTACTTGAGGGGCAGACTAAGAGCACAGACACAAGACTGGGGATAGGCAGGTGAGAGGCATTGGAGAAGACCTCGGGAACTGATGGGCTTGGTAGAATCCAGGATCAGCAGTAATTAGATGAGGACAGAGACTGGAACCAGGATCGGTGCAGAGTTTGGTACGAAGATACCGTACTTTGCCGAGTATAATGTCAGTTTCTTACCTAAATTTCTGAGGGAAAAATAAGGATGCGCATTATACGTGGGTAGTACTAGTTCTATATCTATGTAAATGTTTTTAATTCTTTTATTTATTCTTCTGTATTAAAAGTGTAACTCTAGAAAGCAATAATGATATCCGTATGCAAAATAATACCCTGGAATACTATAATTGGTTTTGTTTCTAAATATAAATAAATAAAAAGTTGAATAAAAAATTAAAATGAAAGGTTGTCTTCTGGAAAGTTTGGGCCAAAAACGTGGGTATACATTATACATGCCAAAATATGGGTAATTTGTGATAAGGGGCTCAGGAACTAAGGAAAGGAGAGGGGCTAATGGGGTAGGGGGCCAGGTACTTGGATCCCCGATGCAGGGCATGACTTGCTAAAGAAAACCGGGATACAGTAATTCCTAACCTAGTTTTTCCTATGTATCGTTGGAAACCACCTCTATCAGACTCACTTGGAGAATTAAAAAAAAAAAAAAATCAGTTGGAGAGTTAAAATGCAGATTGCTAGGCCCCTCTGACTCAGAAGCTGTGGCATAAGGTTTGAGAGACTTTTTTCATGAGTGTTAATCTTGACTTCTTGAACTACATTAAAGTTATCTGATGATCAGGGGCCATGTCTTCCACATCTCTGTGTCCTGAGTGGTACCCAACTTAGTGCCGGGCATGTGGAATTTCAATGGCTACTTTCTGACTTCAAGAATTAATTACACAGCCATTCTTGCTTCCGCCTTACCTGTGAACAACATTTTTACAAATGTGCTGAAGGCCTTAGAGAACCAGAATGATAAGATCTGGATTCATCTGTGTAAAACTTTACTCATTATTTGTGAAATGCCTCACTGCAGTGGTTTTCGACTTTGGATTCACGGTTGTGTATTTAAAAATCCTGCCTGGCCCTACCCAAGACCAATTAATTAAGGATCTTTAGGAGTGGGACTCAGAAATTATTAGAGAAGGAAGAGGTATTACCAGAAGCTGGGAGCTTGGAGAAGCTTTTGTAGGGCAAATGGTCAAGTCTTGAAGGGAGTTTTGAGGGGCTGGTGTTCAGACTTCTGTGGGAAGCATAGCTGGGAGCATAGTGGGGGCACAGCCAACCATGCTGGAAAGTTTGTAGGAAAGTTTGTCAGAAAGTTTGGTTGGTAGTCAGCCAAAAGAGCGAGGCTAGCTGTATCCAAATCATGAAGATGGGATGGGACCCACTTGCGTGGCTGTTTCTAGTACTGCTGATACACAGAGTGAAATAAGGCTGATTCCAGGGGTGCCAAAAGCAGTAGGAGGCTGGAGTCATAGCTATCCTCTCCCGCTGAGTGATGGAGACTGGAGCTGGAAGCA
The DNA here is from genome assembly GCA_004026545.1 of Mormoops blainvillei. Classification (NCBI taxonomy): domain Eukaryota; kingdom Metazoa; phylum Chordata; class Mammalia; order Chiroptera; family Mormoopidae; genus Mormoops; species Mormoops blainvillei. The sequence continues at coordinate 120,544 of PVJD01001421.1, read as the reverse complement.
GGAGAGTTAAGTCCCCCTTCCTCTTTTCTTCCAACCTATAAAATAGTAGGTGACCTGCAAGGGAAGTCTGGAATGTGGCTTGTGCACTACTAGCCCCAATTTTATGGTACGCCATTGACAAGGACGAAAGCATGGATTCATTGCTGAGTGAAAATAGATAAATACCCAGCACACCCAGCTAGTAAATGATAAAGCTGGAACTGGAACGCAGGTAGCCTTGCTTTGGAGTCCGTGCTAGCTAACACGCTTTACTGAAGAGGCTAGCTCATCTTTCTTCCCCTGTAGGCAGTACTTACCTGTTATTTTTTTCAGGAGCTGAGGGGAGAGGGGAACTAGTGTCTTGTTCCTGGGCTGCGTGTCTGCTGAGCCACTGCGCTTGCTCATCTGCCCCAGTGTTATCTGAGTGGGGGAAAAGCACAGAGGAGAGATTATATGATGGTTTTGGCAAGAAGAGGTGGGAATGACTTGCCTCCTTGAGTTCCCAATTCATCAGTGATAGTAAAGGTGAACCATCATGCCTATAGGTTCTAGAATTAGAAATTTGGAGGACAGAAGAGATTAAGGACTGCTGGATTTTTGGAGCCCACTATAGTGTGAGGCAGAGAGACCAGTGCATTAGAGAGCACCCTCTGGGAGGCAGTGGTATATGCAGTCGCATTTCTTTTTTCAAGGAACTGTGAAAGCAGAGAGAATGGTACAGTTGGATTCCTTCTTAGTGAGACTGGTGGCAACCTCTAACTGCCACTCTGAGGATGTGTGGACCATGAGATAGATCAAGTATGTAATCCAGGAACAGTCCCAATAGGGGATGTTCATGTCAGGGAACAGTACTTTCGGTCAACAAAGAAGAACACAGGCAATTTGCCAGAGCAGTCACATTAGAAAACAACCCTTTTCTCTTCTTTCCTCCTGTGGGAACACAAGAAGAATAAACATAGAGAAGAAGGATGTATGGGACAGAGTAGATATTATTCCCTGTAGATCAACAGAGTCATAATTCTATTGCCCAGGGGGTAGGGGAACTCTGAATTGAATACAAGTTCTTAAATAGTACAGACTACCTCTTAGTAACCCAAGAGGGACTGTTTTATAACTGAAAGTGATTTGAAAAGAGCTATGGAATCACGCTGAGCTATCATAAAGAATGTCCACTAACCTATAGAAAAAAAGAATGGGTGGTTTGGCAGAACACAGTTGGTAAGCTAAATACGATTTATATACTAGAAAAACAAAATAATTTCAGGTTTATGCCTTGTTAAGTTCAAACTCTTCAGTCCAACCAGCTAGAGTGTATAATCCTTATAAAACCAGCATCCCATATGGCTCAGTGTGGAAGCCACATCTTGTTCAGGAATCATATTTTCAAAGCCAAAAGTAATTAAAAAGGAATTCTCTTCTCTATTTGAATTTTGGAAATCTGTAATAGGATCTAAACATAAGTCTACAGCAACTCTTTTCTCTTCAATCAACTCTCACACTTTGGCATAATTCCAGTGCCTCTCTCCTCAAATCACCCATGATTTCCTTTATTTCCAACAGACACCCATGCTTCTCCCCCCTACCGCTTCCCTCTCCCTCAACACTTTGATATATAAATTGTCTTTAGCCAATTTTGTTTTCTTCTTGTTTCTCTTGGGTTTCCTCTGTTCTCTCAATTCCGCCTCAGAAAAACCCAAAGAACCAGTTGGGGGAAGATGGACACCACAGTGGGTGCTGCAGAGATGCTGGGGCAGGGCGTGAACCTGGAACAAGGGAAATGTCAGGCACGTGGTGCTGTTGACATGGGGGCAGAGACAGCCACAGATCCTCAAACATGACTAACTTTTGTTTATCACAATCATGAAAAAAATCTAACATTTTCTGGTGCTTATAGCTCACTAAGCATTTTTTTGCATATCGTATCTCAGCTGATTCTCAAAGTCCTGAGAGTGAGGATTATGCCCACTCTCCAGGTGAGGGAACAAGGCTCAGGTAGGCTAAATGACTTGAATAAATTAGCAGGACAAAACCTCAGGGTTTGAACCCAGGACTTCTGACTTGTTTAGTGCTTTCTTTACAATATGCACTTTATTCTTTCCACCTACTGTTCTCTCAGAGGATAACTGTTTTCCCTCTTATCTCACTGTTATCTCTCTTGCCTACTATCTTGGACCTACTGGCAATTTCCTTCCTGATTTGAAACCACATAGTTTTTATTGACCAAGAAATAGCAGAGACTAAGAAATTTCAGGGTTTTTTTTAATGACAGAAGAAGGAGACTTTTAAAGAGACTTCATCAAATTCATTCTTCCTCAGAATGACATATATGTTTGGTCTGCATGTTAACATCTTGACTCATGCACGATGTATGGTTAGGAAGTAAGGAGACAGACTGTTTTAATAAATGAAAACATCCAAAATGCTGGGGAGTGCTGTCATTGTCCAGGATGATACAACTGCTTCTTCTGGAATGTTTCTCAGAGCCAGCTCATAAGACGTATAAGAAAATCCATGGGGCCGGGCTGGGGGTGCGGAGGGTGGAGGTGGAAGAGAGTGTAGGGGGATAAATGGGGATGGAAAAAAATACAATAAATTTTTTTAAAAATCCATCTAATTTTTTTTCCCTTATGCTTCTTTTGGACCAAAACAAGGTTATTTGACTTAATCCATTGCCTTAGTCACCAGTCTTTTGTCTGCTTCCAAGAATGAAACCACTCCCAGAGGACAAATATTTGACATAAAAGATGGTATCTGTCTGTCTGTTGTCATCTCTATCTCTATTAAAATACCCAAGAGCTGCTTAGCGTGATTAGATATGAAGATTCAGGATCATGACTTTGTAGTCATCTACATTTAGTATTACTAATATAGGACCAAGCTAATGGTTAGTCTGTGACACAGGTCAAGTGACTGGCTACTGACTGTTGGGTAGGCGGGAGGTGGGGTTTGTGGGAGCTGTTGTAAACTCACAGGAGCTTCCAGCTTCAACATATGAGGCGCAGCAGCCCCAGTATGAGAAGGGTCATCCTGGAGACAATTACACTTGTAATTGGCAACCTAGGAGTGGAGAATTCTGAAGCCAGGGGATGCGTGCACAGACTCCCACGAAGGGGACCTCAGGGAAGCAGGGACAAACACTGACATAATCAGATTGATTATACATTTGATCACACAGGGCATTAAGACAGGTTACAAAATGGGTATTACCATTTTCACTGAAAAAACATTACCTAGAATTGCTTAGTACTGATTGGGCAATGACCATTTTATGGGCATGTAAAGATCCTTAAAGAAATTCTCTAACCTACTTGAATTACTTGAGTTTTTTTCCTTCTAAGAACCACTCTCTTTTGATTATTCTGAACCCTCAAAAGAGGCAGAAGAAAATTCCATTTATATGATTTAATTAGTGTGTGTCTTTGCTAGTCCACCCTTTCACCTGCTTGCTGCTTTAATTTGGTTGGTGAGTTTATTTGGGGGTTTTTACTGACTGTGCTTCTTCTCCTCTTTGCCATAAAACCAGGTGAGATGCTTTGTGTGAGTCTGTTCTTTTCAAGGGAGAACAAGATAAGAGGGTTGGGGAGGTGGAGAAGAGGGTGAGTTTCTGATGGGACGCCCTCACTTTCTGCAAACTGCCTCAACTCTGGGGCAGCCAGACGGTAGACCTGAAAGTCAGGGAAACCCTCAAGGGAATTGAAGCACCTCATTAACTTTTTGCCAGTTTGTTAAGTATAAATCATATATTTTATTATTTGTGAGATTTGCTTAAAAATCATCTTTATTTTGCCCTGGCCATGTAGCTCAGTTGGTTGGAATACTGTCCTGTGCACCAGAAGGTTGTGGGTTCGATCCCCGGTCAAGGTACATACCTAGGTTTCATGTCTGATTCCCAGTCAGGACACATACCTATGTTGTGTGTTTGGTCCCAGGTTGGGGCATGTATAGGAGGCAACTGATCGGTGTTTCTCACATTGATGTTTCTCTCACTCTCTCTCTCTCCTTCCCTCCCTCCCTTTCTCTTTTTCTAAAATCAATAACATATCCTCAGGTGGTGATTAAAAAAATTTTTTAAATCATCCCAATTTTATATTGTGGCAGACATATAAATGTGCATTAATAATATGTATGATTACAATTAAGATATAGTGGGTGGATTAGTTTCCTGTGGCTGTTGTAACAAAATACCACAAACTTGGTGGCTTAAAAATACATATTTTTATTTCCTAAAGAAAGAAATATATTCTTTCACAGTTCTGGGGGCCAGAAATCTGACATCAAGGTGCTGACAGACCTTTACTCTATCCAGAGGCACTAAGGGACAGTCCCTCCTTGCCTCTCCCAGTCTCTGGTGACTGCAGGTGTTCCTTGGCTTGTGGCTGTATCACAGTCAATATCTGCTTCCATCTTCACAAGGACTTTTCTTCTTCCTCCCTGTGTCTCTTCTCTGTGTGTCTCTTACAAGGACACTTGTTATTGGATTTAGGGCCCATGTGGATAATCCAGGATGATCTTCTCTCAAGATCTTATATTTATTTATGTCTCCAAAGATTCTCTTTACCAATAAAGTCACACTCACAGGTTCTAGTTGTTACAATATGGCTGCATTGTTTTGGGGCCATCATTCAGCCCACTGCAATGGGTGTGTTGATCTTATGAGCTTGAAATGTCTGATCTTTGGCATCTAAAATATGTTGTAATCATGAGCTAACCCTTACTGAAATTTTTTTCTGTGCCCTGTATGGTGCAAAGCAATAAGTTCGTTGAGCTTATTGTTTTATGATAAACCTCATAACAATTCTATGAGGTAGTTCCTATTGTTATTTCATTGCACAGATGAGAAAGCTCAGGTTTGTAGAGATAAGTGATTTGTCCAGCGTCATGGCGCTTGTGTGATGGTGAGGGGTGGCTCCAAGATTATGTCCAAGGCCATCAGCTTCGAGTTTGGGCTCTTAACCATTGTGCTGTGGAAGAAATAAAAAGGCATACATTCAGTGTCTTGAAAGCTTCAGTTCAAAAACAGATTTTTTTTCTCTTCAAGCTCTTTAAAATTGCTGGTGAGTAAGTTAACACAAATGCATTTTCTAATTATCAATGTGCTTATCTTGATTCCAAATTCAAGGCATTATAGCACAAACAAATAAGTGAGTTTAATTGAAAATGAAACAAATATATGCCTCTAGGAAATAACCAGTGGTAGGATCTTCTTTCTAAAATAATTCTAAACTTAGGGGAAAGTCAAAAGGCTGTTTTGCCAAGAAACTGACTTCAAATTTTCCTCAATGTAGCAACTGTTTGAGAGTCTATAACAGTAACACAGAGCACAACAAACTTTCAACTGAGCATTTCCTTGAAATCCTCAGTTGTGATTTTTTTGGCTTTCTTGACTTACAAGAAGATCCAAGGATATGGAATTAACTTTGGCACGTGAATTACCTACAGGCAAGAAGGAAAATGTCCTCTGCAGCCTGTTACTGTGGAAATGGCAGCTGATTGTGTTTCTGGAGGACCCTTTCCAGTCACACCAAACTAGCTGGTGTGACTTTTGGAAGGCTGCTTCATTTCTCTAAGCCTCAGTTATCTTAATATAAAATGGGCTGGATCACACCATTTCTTTGGTCTCTGATTTTTTAAAAAATTATTTTTTAATTTATTGATGAGAGAGAGAGAGAAACATTGACTCATTGTTTCACTTATTTATGCATTCCTTGGCTACTTCGTATATGTGCCCTGACCAGGGATCGAATCCACAACCTTGGCATATCAGCACAATGTTCTAATCAACTAAGCTATTTGGGGCCAGGACCTTTGATGGTTTCATAAAAGCTATGAAACTTCTTCTCAGAAAAATTTCCATACAAAATTGTTATGTAACATGAAAGATTCACATGCTTATTGTAGCCCATTCATGAATCTCCTAGTTATTTGTGGAGCTAAGTCCCATCTAATCCAATATGCTAAGATTCTTTTAATACTTGCATTACCCTGATCTATTAGAAAGAGAACTACACGTGCCTTTATGAAACAAAAAATCCCTCAACAAACAGAGTTTGTAGAAGGCCATGTGAGAGATGTCAGAAATGCAATTATTTTACTCTAGAGAAAAATATACAGATTTTGAAAGTGTTCTTGGAATATGAAGACCCTGTGAAAGGCTCTCAATAGTATGGCACATACTGAAGGGTTTTGACTTTTGCAAGATTTTGACTTTTGAGTTTTCATAAAATTACATTTTCCATCTGATGCCAGGGAGGCAGTGGTGCTTTTGTCACAGCCAGAAGCCGAGTGAAATGGCTGCTGGCAGTTCGAAGGAGTCAGGGAAAGTTCATGTGGCAGAGGGATCCTGCCCCATGCACAAAGAAGCTGTGCTCTTCTTCCAGGGTGGGTTTGTTTGCGAGCTGGTGCTCTGAGGATGCTCGGTGGGCACTGGGGAGATGCCCAGGAGTTAAGACTTCTACCACAGACATGACTCAGTTGTTAGAGCTAATGTGTTAAGAGGTGAACACTTTTGTTCTGAATCAGTTCTCCTGTTTAAGGCCTATTGCCTTGCCCTTTGCATTTCTCCACATCCATATTGTCACAGAATTTTTCAGTTTTGTGACCTTTTGGTTAGCCGAAGTTTGGCGGTTGGTGCTATGGCACCCATTGCTACCTGTACAGTGAGAATGAGACTCTGCGGTTGTGTGTTCTCAGTCACCTGTTGGCAATAACTGACCAGCCGTTGAGGTCAGGTCAGCAGAGCTGGGCTTGTGGGTTGGCTTTTCCTTGGCGCCTCATGAGGGCTACTGCAGTGGTTCCTTTGTCAACCTTGTGTATCAATATATGTATGTGTGTGTCTGTACACACAGGTGTGTGTGAGATTCAGGATATGACGAGGGAGAACCAAATGGTGCCAGGTCCCATGCTGAGGAAGAGGAGGACCCCGTGTCCAACTCTGTCTCCCTGTGTTCGAATCCAATCTCCCTGTATTGCTCCAGAACGGCGCTGTTCAGTGAAACTTTCAGCGGTGATGGAAATGTCCTTCATCTGCATTGTCTAACGTGCTGACCACTGGCCACAATGTCATTAAAATGATGGGAAACTGAAAAATTTAAATTAAATTAATTAAAATCTAATTTTAATAGTCACATAAGACTAATGGCTACTCTACTGGACAGCACAACTCTGGATGGTCCTTCCGGTTTCATTTTTAAGGAATATCTTCCAATATCAGACACTGCGTCTTAAATCACTGTCATCCTTTTGATAGGCACACTTAATGATCAGCTTCGAATTTTTTAGGAAAGCCTTATTAGCTTGTCTGTATAAATAAAGAGTGCTCTGTTCCTGCCAGCTCGAGAGCTTGGTTTCTTGGTAATATTTGAACCTGTCTAAGCGCATGTGCAACCCACACACATCAAAGCAGCCCCCTAACGGGTGACCCTGTCCTCCTACATGTCCCTGTAATTTCTGCCTAGGTGGTACCTGCCAAACCTCCTTTTTCTACCCTTGAAGGTTTTTTTGTTCTTATTCCATTCACTCCAAAATATCATTACCATTGCAAACAAGGAAAATGTGTTTATCAGAAACTGCAAACTCCTTTAGGGCCTCATAGGATTAATCACGGTTATAAAGTTTTATTAAACACAATTTTTGTTTAATGACAAGCTCCACCAGTCCTTCCCATTCCAAACCAATCCTGTCCTAAGGGTGAATTGCGCTTAGCAGATTGTTTTCAACAGACTCTTCAAGACAATCCCTATTACTTTGTCATGCACAGAGATATTTTTCTTCCTGGATAATTTGAACTTCCTTAAAAATCACATCTGTTTCATACTTTATTTATTTGTAATTTAAATCCTTAAATTGAATCTTTCATTACTAACATCTGGGCTTGAAATGCAGCCCACTTGAAAAAATACAAATTTTATTTTATTTGTAGTTACCCCCCTTCACTCGGTAGCACTGGTACAAACATTCTCTGGCCAGAGGCAAAACAGCCGGGTATCTTAAAGCTGTGATGCTGTACCACGTGTAATGTGGCTCACTTGATTGTCCCTGAAGTGACTGGCAATTTGCCCAGAATTAGACTGAATGCACGTAATAAGCTGTAGAATTTCCACAATATTGACAATTAGATATCTCTATACAGCAGCAGCTGTGTATTGTTCTCATGGTATGGTCCCCTCAAAGCACCTCCTAAAAAGAAAAAAAAAACCTGGCAGAAGGTTGCAAGCAGCAGAAAGGTAATATACATTGTATGAAATATCTCAGATTCAGATTAATCGGGATGTTTCTATTAGTACAGTTTTCTGCAATGGAAATCATGGCTGAAACAGAATGCTTTGGAACAGGAGTTTATAACACCACATCTGTATCGGGTAATTGCTATATTTTTAGCATGTTTCCGAGGAAGATACCTTTTCTCATTTCCACTCATTGTGAAAGGCAGGGAATTGTACCAAGGCACTGCGTAGCATTTCGAGTCTTTGAGAGCGAGCAGTTCTAACCCTATGGACACGTTGTTATGCTCTTAGCCTTCTGAAATGGCTTTGGTCATTTAAAATAACTTCCACTATCCCCTGAATGGAAATTAGCCCCAAGAAATCATCTTGTCTGTGGACAGTTTTGATGAAAAAGAGCTCAGCTTCTAATTTGCCATTTTTGTACTCTTAATACGCATGGAGCCCTTCAGATAAACATGGAAACATCTCTCCATGTTTCGCCATTTTAAATACTATTTCTCCACCAGCCCATTTGTTCTGTGATTACAGAAAAGAGAGGAGAACGTGGAGGAACTGAACTAATAGTTTCTCACTATCTAGAAGCTACTGCCCATGGTCCTAGGATTTAAATATTATTTTAAACCACACATTTGAAGATTGCATTATGAATGGCTAATCTCTGATATTTTGCCCGGCGGACTGTTGTTGGCTAGAGCCAGACTCGGCAAACTTTGGGTTTTGTTGTTTGTTTCCTTGCAACAGAAATGAACGTTTTAAAAGAAAGCTGCTGTTTTTAGAAAAATACCATAAAACCTCAGGAACAATAAGATGTCATGTTTTCTATTGCAGATCTTAATTTATCAAGCTAATTACCAACAAAGTATAGCTAAATTGCTGATAGTCTTGAGACTGATTAATTCAGGAACAAGACATTGTTGGGTTATTTAAAGGTTAGCAGTAGTGTTTGTGCAGCACAGTAGTGTAGGATTCTTTCTCACCTCAAATTATATGTATCCTTCTTTTAGAAAATGCCACATTATTAAGAATGCATACATTTATTTTCCCATTAATGCTAATTAGTAGGAAAAGAGGAACAAATTCTTATTAGCAAAGAGAACTTATTTTGAAACTTGTAATTCCTCTCTTGCTATCTTCCTTTCTCTCTCTCTGCCGTTCCCTTCCTTGGGTTCAATCTTTAATGATGGCTCATTAATGATTGCTTTTTTTATTTAAAAAGCATTGGTAGATAGAGTGGAAGCCCCCTTCTAGGATTCAAGAACCCTGAGTTCTCCAGTTTGGGCTCTGCTCCTAACAAGCTGGGGGACGTTAGACCAGCTGTTGCTGCCTCTCTGGGCTTCACTTCCCCCAGACATAACGAAACATCAGCAGAACTTGATCTAGAAGACACTGCGGTTCACTACAGTCAAGCTAAAGGTACCCCGACGTTGGTGATGGAGATTTCTTTCACTGGGCGTGAGAAAGGTGTTTTTCTGGTCACCTAATCTCACCAGCCGCCCCCCCACCCCCATTCTCACACCGGACTGCAGCCTAATCTGTGCCTAATGAGGTCAGATCATGTTGCGTATTCCCGTGAACTGAAGGCAGGGCTGAGACGGCATGAAATGGTACCGCTTGGGCCTTTCTGTTGCTGGCAGCATAACATCGATTCCCTTTGGTGCCTAATGTACTCTAATAAAGGAGGTTAAAGAGCCAGTACATTAATTGACTCCAGTCCTAAGTCCCTTTTGTAACCTGTGTTATCAGCATAAGTACAAGCGTGGTGTAGTAAGGAGTATCATTATGAGCAGATTTCCTGAGAGAGGAATTAGCTGGCTCTGGGGGGCACCCCCATTGTAATGAACACACTTCTGTGTTTATGAATGCAGTTATAGATGCACTCTTCACAATTCTGCTTGCGGGGCGGGGACCTCCATTGGCTGTCTCAGACCGAACGGAGCGTATTCTCCAACTGGCTCTTGAGGGGTTAATTTTCAGTTTACTATTGAATAACATAAAATGAGCTGTAAATAATGTAATGATATGTATTGTTGAGCTACATATACTATACCAGGTGCTAGTACACCCACTCCTCACTTAGGTGTAATCTGGGGCAGTCAACAAACACAGATGTATTTTAACAAAGAGAGAGAGGGAAAGATAAAGACAGAAAGAACAAGAAAAAAAATTAAAACCTATGTAAGGTAATTTAACCAAGATAGAGATCCAGGTAAAAACTTGGCCTATTTTTTTTTTTTTTTCCTTTTTCAGAGTAGCTTCCCCGTACTGGGTGAAATACAACAGCATTTTGGTTTGTTTTTGGAACACACATGAGCCAAACACGTGGGAAACACCTTGACAGGCCTTTTGTATAACTACAAGGAAACTGATAATCCTAAATAAATTACACAGGGAAAAATATGAATCTTTGAATACTAGTAATTATAATGGTTATTTTTCACTTTTGTAGCACCTGCAAATGATGTATATATAACAAAGCTTCAAAAAGCTCTAATTAACTTTTTATTTTTTTCTATTTACTGGCTTTAACCAGTTTGCATTAATTGGCAATTTATATCTACGTATTTTTACCAAATATTTCTATTACTTTTGAGTGGCTGGAAATCACACATTATTGAATTTATTTCCACCGAGTTTGTTTTTAATTTTTGTCAGTCGCTTACTCTCAACTTCCCTCTCCTTGCCCTGCTCTATCAAGGGGGTGTGGAGAGAAATGGAAATTTCTAGGCCGATCTTCCCATTGGGAGAGACCCACGACCGCTTCCACAGCGAAGTGACAGGGCTTCTGACTGATGGTGCCAGTCAGAATTCCCAACTGCCCCTACCAAATGTGCAGGAGCTCCGTTTGGAAGACCCCCAGGTCCAGCTTTTCGACAGATCACTCCGGGCTCTTCGTGGCATAAGATTAGTCTGACCGTCATGAAGACCAAGTTTCGTTCTGCATGTGGGCTTAGGACAAGGCAGACCTAGATGAAGTGGAGCTCCGGGGGGTCTTAAAATGGATGCCAAATTTAAAACCTCTGAATACGAAATCCTGATTATCCTGAAATTACCCAGTTGCTACCACTTTGGGTGGGAATACCAGGGAAAGAGGGAGTCTGAGATTTTCTGGGGGCTAGATTTGTGACCTGGGAAAAAGAAAGCATGTACTGTTTACCTTAGGAAACCTAGAGGAAGAAGAAGCAGCCCGTAATTTAGTTTCTTTCCCTTTCCCCCTTTTTTTTCTGATTTTGTTTTGTTTGAAAGGAACATGTAGGTGCTCATGTCATCTACACAGAAATGGATGTGGGTGGGAAGTTTTGATAAGTATCAGAAAATCCTCTCAGTTACCAGGGAGAAGAAGGGATATTATTTCAGGGTTGGACTAGTGACATGGGAAAAGGTAAAGAGGCCTGTTTACACCCAGAAAGCTGAAGGAGGAAGAATCAGGTCTGTGTGTGTGTGTGTGTCCTCCTTTGATAAAGTCATGACCATTTTTCAGCTGTTATGCATGAAGAAACAGTAGAATGTCTTGACTGGTGTGAAGTGCGTCTCAGATCAGTGGCCCGCCTCTCTGGCTGACCACGCGGGCCTAGGCCAGAGTGAATGCTGCCTGAAAGCAAGACCTGGGCCTCTCTGGATGCAGAGACAAGGTGGCTGCCACAGCCATCTGCAGGACATCAAAGGCTGCTGCCTGATGGCGCTTGGGCTGCCAAAGCTTCTAAAGGGTTTGGCGCCTGACTGGAAATCGGATGCAAACTGTCCATCTGCCGCATGGCACCGGCGGCAGCTGATTCTTTTGCAGTGTGCAAGATGGACCGGGCCGAAGCCAATCGGCCCCTGTCCCTGACTGCACAAGGTTTGTCTGACCCGTGTTGTTAGCCAGACACACGAGATACAGTATGCGGTTTTTCATTTTGCCTCATACGTGACACCATAAATACCACTGCTGGGGAGGAACTGAGAAACCAGAGGGGACGCACTGCTGCTTCCGCAGAGAAAGCATATTGGCAATGTTCAAAGCATATTGGGGCAGAACAGTAGCCTAAAAACCCCAATATGGATTAGGACAGCTGACCAGATGTCTTGACTGACATTTTTAAACAAGTTTCAAGGGTATCCGTACAGGACATAAATGTTAACTATACATCTGTGTACTACTTTTCTGTCCCGCCCCTTCCCAGCTTTTGCTAAGTGTGTGGCACATGAAACTCGGAATGCAGCTAACGGCTCCAGTGACAAAGAAAAGCTTTGCCATGCTTCAGCTGTGGTCTGCCTACCCAGAAAATGCCTCCACTCCATGTGGAGGGAATGACCACCTGCTGCCGAGGGAATGAATGAAGGCATGACCCCAAAGTGGACTTGGGCAGCTCTCATACAAGGCTGCTCTACTGAGGGGCGAGAATATTTTGGAACTGGAGGCTGTTTCTTTCATACCCTCTGCAACAAGCATTTAGGGGCACTCTGGCAATTCAGTGTCAATGGAAAATTCAGTTTTGATCCTGGCAAATCCGGTTGGGGCTGCTGTCATACGCAGTCATTTACGGTGAGATGGAGAATGGGCAAGCAGAGAGAGAGAGGATAGAATTTTAGGGAAGAGCAGCAAATTCATAATTCTAATTTTCTAAATTATAGGTTTGTTGGTATGGGAGATTCAACTTGATTTTAAAAGTTTGAAAATCACAAGGAAAAACCTTAGTTTTAATATTTGGGTTCTCAAGTGTTATGGTTAAATTCTAGACTCTTTGTGGTAATGGCATATTTAACCAGAAATGATTCTTTCTTAAGATTTTTTATGGTGTAAGAGATTTATCGGCATCTGCATTTTGAGCTCTGGCTGGCTGGCATATGAATTAAATGCAGCATTTCCTGTGCTCTAAGAGCAAATTAGGCATACAGTTTACCACTGGATAGCTTTATAAGACTTTGAGTTATCCGGTTGCCCTCTGTCTGTTTGATCAGTACGGAATAAAATACTGGATCTGCAAATTGACTGGGGCTGATTGTCAGGATCTGCTGGTTTTGTAGCTCAAAACTTTCTTTTCCTTCATGATAATATTTAAATGCATCGGAAATTTTTTTTCACATCCAACTAAAATATGCATGATTGCAAACGTAGGCTCTGCATAGAGCATCATGGAGTCATGTTACAGTTGGAATGGACATTTGAGATTTTCTTGGCCAATATTCTTGTATAGATGAGGAAGTCTGATGAAGGAAAAGATGAAGTGACATTTTCAAAGAAACGCTGTCGCAGCCCTTTCTGTGTTTCTGTCTATGCTTGTACAAAGACAGTTGGACAACTGGACTTGCTCTCCTTAGCAGAGCAAGACATAACTATATACCTGAATCGTATATTTTTTTGATTAAAAATAAAACAAGAAAGAAAAAGAGAAGAAAGGATAATGCTTTTATTTTATTTTTCTTAATAGGTAAGTGATTTTTTTGGTAATAACTTTATTGAGCTATTTATAACTCACACTATACAATATACCCACTTAAAGTGCACCATTCAATAGTTTTTAGAATATTCATGGAATTGTGCAACTGTTACCATAATCAATTTAAGAATATTTTTATCACTCCAAATAGAAACCTGTACCCAAGAAGTTAGGTACTTTACAGTTAAAAACTCCAAAGCCTTGCCTTGTTTGGAAGGAGCTATGCAATGAATAAAAAGATTTTCTCAAGTCAGCTTTTCCCATCTGCTCTTTGCAAGACTATTTCAAAGACCCTTTTACCCGGAGATGGGGAAGCACTGAGATTGTCAACTACAGATGTGAGCTGGCACAAAGTGCAGAGGGCTCAGATTGGAGCTCTTGCTGACGACCTTCTGTGTATAGAAGAGGGAGGCAGAGCCCTACCCCTCACCCCACTGAGGAATGCAGGTACACCCCCTTTCCTCCAGGGTCCTCCAGTCAGAACTGATGTTGTTAATAGGAGTCAGGGATTCACAAGCACATGACAGAGGTTCATGTGTTGGACACAGAAACCCACCGTTTCCTTGTCGGAGCTGTCACAAGCAACTCCATCCCACAGATAGTTAAAAATAATGCCAGGTGCAGCATGAATAGAAGTTCCTAACAGACACTGTGCCATTTGTCTTGCTTTTGTAAACAAGAGTCTTCCTTTGTTCCCCCCTTCTTGCCAAAACAACTTTCATGTGGGCAGACGAGAGGAAAGACCTCCCAGACTCACACCTTCCGAAGGAACACATTGCATGAGTGTGGGGTCTGGATTCCAGGGCCCAATGCTGTGTACCCCTTCTTTACAGCTTGAAATCCACTTTGCTTTTTCATTGTTTTTCAAAGATGGATGGATGTTGTAGAAAACCTTTTCCTACCCTGACTGGTGTGGCTCAGTTGAGCATCATCCTGCATAGTGCACCGGTTTGATTCCTGGTCAGGGCATATGCCTGGATTATGGGTTCGGTCCCCAGTTGGGACATGTGTGAGAGGCAACCAATTGATGTTTCTCTCCTTCTCTTTCTCCCTCCCTTTCCCTCTCTCCAAAACTAAATAGATAAAATCTTAAAAAAAAAGAAAACCTTTTCCTTACCACATGGCATCAAATTACATGACAGTTTTGACTCCGTCCCATGTGGCAGGTTCATAAAAGTCATTCCATTAGGCATAGTCACCATATTTATTTAGTCTGTTTGAGTGATCTAAAAAAAAATCACAAATGTGCTGAAGTTGTGATTTAACAGATCACAAATTAAAATTTGGGAATGTGAAAACTGAGGGCCAAATGCTACAGCACAATTTATGAGGGCTTATTCAAATACTGTAATTCCTGCTGGTAACTTGTAGACTAACCTCCACTTTGAAAAAATAAGTCAGAATGAGCAAAGATTATTTTAGACTCTTTCATTTATCTTCTTATTATTCTCCCATCACTGTGGCTGGTCACTCCATGGAGTCAAGAATACAAGTGAATGTCGAATGTGGCATCAAGCACCGATGCTTCTTTAGCAAGATTCTGTCCTGAATCTTGACTTTATTTGTCCAAGAGATCCAGTGGAAACAACTGTGGATGGGTCTTCCTGGCTGGCTCCTACCTCTAGAACATCTGGGTTGTAGAGTGGCCAATGCCTTGGAAGAGAACATGAAGACAGATAGTTACCAGGAGGGGAAACAGTAGTTTAAGTGTGGTTGTTACTTCCTTCCATGTGCACCTAGGCACTGTTAACAATCGTGCACAGGCCTGGCATTTACCTGTTTTCTGAATTTCTGTGGATCTACATGATGATAAATAGCTGCAAAGAAAGTAAAGAATTAGGCCAACTATCCAGGTGTTTTGACTAGGTGTTCCAGACATTTCAGTAAACATTTATTGAGTGGCTCTTACAAACAAGGCTGAGTGCTAAAGGCATCGGGAGACACCAAGGTGAATAAGATACATTTTTATTCCTAAAATGTTTGTAACAGTCAGGCTTTGTGCAGAAGCCAATAGAGCTTAGCTGCATCCTAGGAATTTTTAGTGAATTCAATGGGTGTATGTAGAGGAAAGTTACGGTTTGACAGGAACATGTGCCCGTATGTCATGTCCATGAATCAGACAGGGTAGCTTATTCAGACAGTATTTTAAAAAAGAAAAAAATCCGTGCCCATTGCACAGGGGAGGAGGGTTATGAATTCCAGCTGGTAGTGTAATGTTGCACACTGCCTCATTCCTGGTGCTGGACCAGAAGTTGTTCTAATGTGGGGCTTTGTGTATGTATCATAGATTGTATTATGATGAGGGCGCTGGTGTAATTAATTACCCCTAACCAAGGCCTTTTTGACAGTGCGAATGGAAGTTATTAATGATTATACTGGGATAACAGGTATAAACTGGGATGTCCTGAGCAAATGGATTGTATGGTCCTAGGATGATACTTTCTTAGTACAACCTGTGAAAGGTGGGGAAGGGTTGTTGTTAATGTCACCCAGTGTGCTGTCTTCAGAGGCAGAGACACCAAATTTTAAATGGTTACAGAAATGCAACTTTAATGGTCATGCCCTCAGCATTTATTTTGTCATACCTTGCTTGGAACATGACCCTTCTTAGCTACATTTTTCCACTAACTCAAATGGCCAATTCTGGTTGGAAGCAGTTGCCCAGTGGAGGATTATGCCTGGCTATGAGTTGAATCATCCACTTTCAGATAATCTACAGTTACCAGATAAATTGCATCTTCAAAGTTAAATGTAATGAATCGTATATTCTGTGTAGTACAAAAGAATGCCTGGGATAAATTTTTGAAATAGTTTTCATGAAAATAAAAAGAGATGGTTAAGGAACTGCCTTTTTAATTTTTCTTTGATTTTAAAAATTAGAGTTCAAGTATTTTATTAACAATATCTTATCCATTTTCCCTTGGTTTGCAAATTTTGTGGAAAGTGCTTTAGGAATTAGAGTGATTTCTAATCAACCAAGTGATTATTTTTTGAACATTTTATTTCTCTCATGAATTATATAGAACTTAGCAAAAACATGCTTTTTGTCACCTAGTAAGAACTCAAAAAATGTTAAATAAATAATAAATAAGTAAACTTGGTTAAAACAAAGTGAAAATCAGTCATCTCATTTCCTTTCCAACTTCTTTACAAACTTTTAAAATCCTTTAAGAAATTATCCCCTAGCAGATATCAATGTGTTTATGAGTCATTTTTAAGTCACTAACTTGTATTGCTTGATAACGTTTGTGTGTCTATGTGAGTGTGTGTGTATGTGTAATTTACTGTCTGCTAAGCCTAAAGCATAAGATGTTACCAGAGCATAGCATTTAAAATTCAACACTTTTCTACATTCCTTGTAGGAATTCTACCCGATGCTTATATTTCATATTCTGTATGTTTTGTGTGGGTGAATCCATCTTACTGTCATCTTGTCTTATCATGGGCAGTGGTTATAACTGTATAAATGGCTCTACCTACACTGCCTCACATAGGATTAGACAGAATTCAACAACCAAGTGATTATTTTTTAATAATGATGACAATGAGGAAATAGAATCTTTATTTGGGTAGATTTTATAAATAGAAGCTTGAGGAAAGGGACATAGAATTTTTTTTTACTGCATTTTCTTCCAAATCATTAAAAGCAGTATAATACAAAGATTGCTTAGTTTATGAACATTTTTATGTTAATTTGGTATTTGCTAGGCACTGTGTCTTAATAAATCCATCTCTCTTTTCCCTTGTAGTTAAGATAAAAAAAACAGAGATGCTATGCAAAATCTCAGTCATATGAGAAAAAAATTAATAGACTATATTTGGAAGGAATGTGAAGAGTAACTGGCAAATTGTGGATACTGTACACTGTTAACATTTTATACTTTAACCCAAACAAAATTAATAGTTCACTTGGGCTTTGGAGAGATTGCTCCTGGACCAGCAATGTAGTTCTGAATGACACAAATATAAGAAAATTAGAAATTAACTTTAAATGGATTTAAGCTTCTTGCATAAATGAGAGCCACCCTTACACAAATTACTAAATCTCTTCAGAGTAATTTATCAAGCAGTTATATGTTGTTTTGTTGTGTTGAAATTCCAGAAAATTTAATAACATACTTTCTGGAAATTGCATTAGCATGGACCATTAATAAGTTAGACCCATAGAGCTTGTGTGGGAGTACTGTATAACGTTGCCATTCACAATGTATAGTAAAGTGGAAACTGGTTATTACTTAAGCCTATCTGTGGTAATGCCGTAAGACAAGGTTTTCCAACAGCTTTCAGTATCATCTAAAATAAGCACTTAGAAAATTGTTCTATGGTATTTAGCAGCTAACATGAGCCAACAATGGTGAGATAAGTGGTCCCAAATGAAAAGGATATAGGGGGAGCCAATCGTAGAATTTTATAGCCAGAAGAGCTCTTATCATTTAACTACTCCAAACCCCAGACAAACAGGTTCAGAGAGGTCAAGTGACTTGCTCAAAGTCACACAGCTAGTTTGTGGCAGAGCCAGAAAGATACGGTGGGTCTCCAGACTCTTGGCACACTGCTCTGCTCATCATATTACACAGAAATTGTAAAATGCTGGGTTGCCACTGCTCACAAATAAGCAGGGGTCTGGCAGCTGATGGATAAATTTGGCGGGTGCAAACAATTAAGCAGAATAACTGCAAAATTGCAAAAAGTGTGAAAATTTATTTTCCCTTTGATTTGGATTTTTGGAAGAGAGGTTTCTAAAGCTGGTCATATTGAAATAACTGCTAACTCTTTGCGAAAGGTTGCCCTACTTTTAGAAAGCCATAAAGTAATGATTCAGAAATGTGATCCATGCTTAAAATCTATTGTCAACATCTAACAAGGATGGCAAAAGTATTTGTTGCAGCCCTCTTACTCAGGTCTCCTCAGAATAATTAGGTAACAAAATAAATTACTTAAAGTGCAAGGAAGGAGGTCATTTGGGCCACAGCCCAAATGTTTTTATCTTTCTTGGGGACTTTCCAATTGTTTTAGACACAGCAAACTTGGAAAACAAAGACAGCTTATCATTAAAAATTAAACCTAGGTGCATTTATAAGGACCTCTTTCATTGGTTAAGGGAAGGTGGTTTGAGTAGAGACTTCCAGCCGTGTTACAAGTTAATGAGGGGTTTTCACCCTATGTGCCCTTTGACCTTGTTGGTGCCTCTGCTGGTCTCCTTTGTGCTTCGGTCCTAGAAATACAGTCTCCCTTTTCATGTGGCTCAACTGTATTTGCAATTACAGTGGTGTTGCAGAGCATTAAGAAGGCTAGGTCATCAGATAACCACAAGCTTAAGGTCTTAACAGCAGCTATTAACAGTTTTGCTGGAAACCCAAGTATCATTTCAATGGCGGGGAAGACCTACAACGTGGCAGCCATAGCGGCAAGAAATTAAAAAGATAAATAACTCGGTCTGGAGTGTTCTGACAATAGCAGGTGTGAGAATAGATTATTTCTTTCCTTCCCACAGCTACCCGTGTCACTTTCTACCCTTATTCCTTTGTTATTATTGTATGCATTTCAGCATTATTATATCTGCCGCATTTCGTGACACTGCAAAAACATGGTTCAGAAAAGCTGAACTTTTAATTGTGGTGAGAAATAAGTTAGCTTAATTATTCTCGGATAGTAGAAAAGATGGGTTTTGTTTCTCTCCCTAAGTCCTTCGTTCCTAATCGCAATTCAACACCCTTTTTCCAGCATTGCTATGTATGAACTTCATGCTGCTAGACAAATAAATTCTTTGGAAAAATGCACATTTTTATTTGGAAATAATGCCATCTCTTTGTTAGATTTGCCGCAGTCCTATTTTGCCTCTCCTGTTTTTAAGTCGAAAATGAAAAATTATATAGAAGATGTTTGTGCATCATATTGTGCTGAATGGTATGTAGGTCAGCATGCTGCAGCACCGAAGATAAGGGACAGGGAACAAGTGTTCTATGTACTTACAAGCAAATATCAGTCATAATAGAGGAAGACAGATCTACAAGAGCATTTTGGCTTCGGAAATGTTTCTTGTCATTAGCATTTAAAAAAAGCTATGAGATTCAGGCCTATCAGCACCGATTCACAGCAAACCCTGGCTTGCACAGGTTGTTATCTACTTCGCACAGAGGTACAGCTGGTTAGCAAATGGATTTGCAGATTTTTTTTTTTTTTTTTTTTTTTTGCGGGGATGAGTAAAAAGGCAAAGAATCAGGTACTTACAACCCATTCAGAATGTAACAATTTTGTTTGTGTTATAAACCAAACCTTCTGTTTTTGCAAACTGCATTATTTTTAGAAACAGCTGATTTAAAAAAAATCTTTATTCATATTCCAATATCCCTAAGGGTTCTAATATCCATGAAGTAATACCAGCGAAGAGAGCAATAAGAACAGCAGACTCCGATGATTCAGTTTACAATGCGGCTTTATTGTGTTAGCAGTCAAGTCAAAAGGCAATATCTAATATTTTCTAATTTTTTATTTCCCTCTCAACTCTAGATGTAAAGGAGGAGAAGGCGCTGGGTAAAGGTGCATGTGTGTGAAGGAGAGTGAGGGAGAATATACTATTGAGTCCTGTTTTGGAAGGGTAAGGGTAATGCATTTCACTGTTTATGTGAGCTGATATCAATGATTAGAATGAACATCATAATGCAAGAAATACAGTAGTTTTTGTATTTTGAAACTGTACTACATAGTAGATATAGCTGATTGAGTTCTTTGGTGGGGGGAAAGAAGGGCAATTCAGAAGAGAAAGTAGCAAGGTGTTTCTCTCTCCAGGGTCTGGAGATATTTCAATTCTACGCTTTTATTAAAGGGGTGCTTGGTGAGTTTCCCAAATGAAGACACAGTGCAAGGGCCTCATTTTATCTATGTGGGTGCATATAGATATCTGTCAAATATTTTCTGTAAAGATGCTGAGTCGCGATGGGTGTCTGACTTGGCATGTCAAAAAGCACTGCCCCCGAAATCAAACCCAGTGGATGAATTGCCATGAGTGATTAGTCCTGCAATCAAGCAATCTGCGAGACTCCCGATGTCACATTTACTGTTCACTTAGAGACTACTTATGTTAGATCCCTCCTAGTGCTACTTACTTCATTAATAGGGAGGTGATGGAATCCTGTTCAGTGAGTCAGGATAAGCCAAATCCTTTGTCAACATCTAAGACTTAGATCAAAGATCGGAATAAAGCAGAGGTGGTGGGGGAGATGATGAAAGAGTAAACAGAAATTAACAAGTGGATTGGATGTTCTAGAAACATTTGATAAATGAAACACTCTGTTGAAGTACACACTGAGTATTTTTGATTACAGCGCTTTATTAGGAAATAGACAATCAGCCACTTCACTTTTAAATCAGGTTTTCTTGAGTTAGTTTTCCTGTCTGGCAAGGCAAATACATTAGTTTTCACTTAAATCTCTATACCGTAGCCAATTGCCGTTTGTGGGAGCATCCGGGAAAGAACTGGTCTTGTTTTTCCTATTTTGTTTTATTCTCCTAGCCTGTCTTCTCAGGGAGGCCCATGGATAGAACTGCATTTCAGTAATTAGCTTCCTTGCAATCTATATATTTTTATTTTATACATTTAAAAACATTATTCTGAGAAGGGGTCCATAGGCTTCCTTAGGAGCCTGTGACCCAAGAAAGGGTAAAGAGGTATACCTGAGACAAAATAGACCGCTGGGAAAACACCCAACAAACCCAAAACCAAAGCACAAGGGGTACTCATACGAAAGCACACCCTGAGTCAAATGACAAGTACCAAGTTCCCTTTGCCTTTTTCACTGCATTTGAAGCTATGGAATGTTTTAAAATGCTGAGGACCTACAAAGCTGAGGGACTACATGAAGGAAATTGTATCGAACAGGGCATGCTTGGGCATAAAGAAGCAAAATCCCTATTATTCACATCTGGGCATCCCTTTTTTTTGCCCCAGAAATCTTACCTTCTTTCTCTCTCCTCTTCCTTTTCCTTCCATCATTCTTTTCTTTGAATGAGTCTGACCTTACTAAAATGCTCATAAACTGCAGACTTTAAGAGAACAGAGACTGTTTTGTGTTCGTCACAAGAGCTGGTGCAGAGTAGGAGGTCAATAAACATGCGTTCAGTATAAATTAGTGAATGAATGAATGAGTTTGCATGAAGGGAAATGATACTCTGTACTGGAGATTTCCTGTCTGGACAAACAAAGGCTTGAAAGAGCCAATAAAACGTCAATGAACACTGGCAATGAAGTCGTATAGAAAAAATTCAGACCTACCAGATAATAAACTCTAAGCCTCAGATGTGAGAACTCTCTGGGAGAGCGCTGATCTGACTGTGTGGACAGCGTCTCCCTCTTTTTTTTCTTTTTGGTCTCTCCAAAATAGAGTGTTCAGGTAAGAAAGGACAGCTGTTAAGGACAGGTAGACCACATGACAATCCCTAGGCACATCACATGGGTCATAATAAAGACTTCACACGTTTGGTCAGTCAGTACCTTTGTAGCCACTAACCTCTTTAAAAACATTAAATTTTTTTTCCATGCAGAAAAATAACATACAAGAATAGTAAAATAAGTAACAGTAGTACATCACAAATATTGCTGAAGTTCCCTTTCACCTGTTCTAAATCTAAATCTAAATCTAAATCTAAATCTAAATCTAAATGTAAAATGTGGTCGCTGATTTTGGCCTATCATTCTTTTTCCTTTTATACTTCCATTACAGTGTTTATCAGTGGATGTTTATCAGTGGTATATTGTTTCACTTTTTTTTTTTTTTACAAATAGTGTCATGTTTTCTGTTATATGTATTCTTATGTAGTTTGATATTTTCACCAAAATTATTTTTCTGAAATTCATCCATGTTGATATGTGCATAGCAATAGATTACCAATTTTTCAGTGTTGCTTAGTATTCTGTTATGTGAGTACACTCAGTTTATTTGTACAGTTGCTTGTTGATGGCACCTTGATTTGCTTCTCTTTGGAGCCACAATTCATAGTTCATGAGCACTCTCACACAGTCTCTTGGGACTGAATATAAAGAAACTGAACAAGTACATTTTAATTTACTAAAGATATATTCTCTGTTGCAGAGAACTGTCACTGATCAGTAAAATACTTTTAAACATAAAAGGAATTAAATTAGGAACAATCTAAAGTTTCTGACGAAAGGATTTATCCATGTATTTTAAAATGGATGATGGAAATTATTATTGTTTATCAAATTATTATGGGTTTTAGGTACTTTTTGATACACATATGAGTGCTCTAATAATTTTAATATTTAGAATAGGCTGGAAACTACATCTTCTGCAACTGTTCAAATTGGTGATAAAATTTTTTTAGGTAACTTAAAACTGTGTAGAAGGCAACCAAATTTAAAAAATTTTTGTTTGTTGAGATTAGGAGAGCAAAGAGCTTTAAAGACCACTTAGGAATAGGAATCCTGGGTCATAACGTACGTTCACGTTCAACTTTTCAAGGTAAGGCGAACTGTTTTCCCAAAAAGGCCGCTCTGATTTGCGCTTCTACCAGCAAATGGTGGTTTGTTCCCCCACACTGTTGTCAACAGCACTGGATCTAGTCAGATTTTTAAATTTTTGCCAGTTCAGTGTGGATAATATGTTATCTGATAGGGATTTCATCCTGTACATTTCTTACTGCCTTGGAACACTCCCTCATGTGTTTCTTTGGCCATTTGGCCAGACACTTCCACGAAATGTCTGTTTTTGTCTATCCCAGAAGAATTTCTGCTAATTATGACCTATACAGTCCCTCTAGTTTCCCATTCTTTCTATTAGTTGGGGTCATATGAGCAGTTCTAGCCAGTGGGCCATGAGAGGACCTAGAGCATTTAAGAGCTGGTGCATTATCACTGTGTCTTCTTCTGACATGGTGACCTTGGGGGCTAACGTGGAGAGAGGGTGGGGCTACCAGACCAAATCAGCTTGGATTACTGAATCTCTGCATAAGGGGCAACTGCCTCAAAGAGTCACGTGACCCATAGTAGACAATCTGTGAGCAAGAAATAAACCTTAATCCACTGAGATTTTTAAATTTATCTCTTGCTCCAGCATAGTCTAACCTATTCTGATGAATATGATATATTTTGTTCAGTTATTAATTTTTACTTTTTGGTGATTAATAAGGATTCTTTATGCACTCTGGATACTGACTCTTTTCTCTTTTATATATAATTCAAATATCTCCTTCCAATTTATGGATTACATTTTTATTCTTTGTATGGGGGTCATTTGATGAGCAGAAGTTCTTCATTTTTATGGAGTCAAATTTATTAATCTTTTACTTATGATTTTTGATTTTTGTATATAAAAAAATTCAGCCCAACTCTAAGATCTTTGAGATAGCTTTTATTTTTTTGTAAAAGCTTTAATGTTTGTTTTTTACTTTAAGTTTTCATTTACCTTAGATTTTTTTTTTTTTGGTCTAAAACAAAAATAATGATCACATTTTACTTTGTTTTCCTTTATGGATAACCACAGTCTATTATTTTCTCTTTAATATGCAATGCCACCTCTCTCATAAACCGAGTTTCCATGTGTTGGGTCTGATCTGGGCTCTCTAACTGTTCATTTAGTTTGCGTGTCTATGCCCAACCTGTATCAATTACAATGGATTTAGTACATGTTTCCTAGTAGGGCAATTTCCTTTGCCTGTTTACCTGGGAGACTGACTACTTCTGGTCCTTTGCTCTTCCATACACATTTTTTAATTGACAAATCAAGCTCCTTGAAACCTCTGGAATTTGATCTGCATTTGATTTTAGAACTGCATGGACTGTTTGGGTACATTTGGCCAGAGCAGATCTCTTTATTATATTGATATTGCCTATCCATTTATTGATTACCTATTCCTTTTATTTAGACCTTTTAAATATCTTCAAAAATTTTATAATTTTCCTATCAAGTTCTTTTACATCTATTACCAAATTTAGTTTTTGGAACTTTATAAATTTTTCTTGGTTTGGAAATGATATCTTTCAAGTTTTTACTGTGTAGTATCACTTACACTAATCTTGCTTCATTTATACTTTTATTTTATTTTTTCTGGAGTATTTGAAAGAAAATCCCAGACATTTTGTTATTACCCCTACAGATACTTCAGTATTCATGTCAAAATAATAATGATTTTTTAAAAACCATCATGACCATGTCATTGTTATGCTTAGTAAAATTAGTAGTTCCTTTATATCATCTAATACCAAATCTAGGATGAAAGTTCCCTAATTGTTTCCAAGATGGCTAGTTTGTTTGAGGATTCAAACAGAGGCTGCATGTTACATTTAGTTGTTTGAGTTGTTTGACCTCACATCTCTTAATGTGATGCATCCTCCTCTCCTGGTTTTGATTGAGTTATTGAGATATCTAAGTCATTTGCCCTGTAGAATGTTCTACATTTGGACTTGGCTGCTTGTTTCTTTGTTGTGTTGTCGAATTATTCCTCTATGACTTATATTTCTTTTTTTCAATAGTGATATTTTAAAAAGATTTTATTTATTTTATTTTTAGACAGAGGGCAAGGGAGGGAGAAAGAGAGGGAGAGAAAAATCAATGTGTAGTTGCCTCTCCTGCACCTCCTGGCTATGACTTCAGGGGACCTGGCCTGCCACCCAGGCATGTGCCCTGATTGGGGAATTGAACCGGCGACCCTTTGGTTCACAGGCCGATGCTCAATCCACTGAGCTATACCAGCCAGGGCTGTGACTCATATTTCCTGTAATCTGGGAATTAGATTACTAGAAGCTCAATTGGATTGGGATCAGGTATATACACCTTATGGAGCTGCTGCTGCCTTTAAGCCTGAAGAGGTAAAGGGAGGGAAAGTTGTAACTAGGGAAGAACTAGAGTGGTGAAAGATGGGCTGCCTGAAGGGAGTTTTGGCCAAAGAGAAGTGCAGCAGTTGCCAGAAATGCAGGTGAGCTGGGGAGGGAGGAATGACATTGGTATCTCCCCCCTCCTCCCTCTGTCACCCGAACTCAGCTGGGCACGTGTGTGGAGGAGTTCATCAAGGTCAGATTCCTGGGGCCCAGAGCAGTGCAGGGAAAGGCAGAGAATGGAGCTGAGGGACCCATAGAAAGTAATCGGCACAGCATTTCATCGATGATTGCTGTCTTGTTCGATTATTCATCAAGTAGTGTAAAAACGGTGATTATCTAGTTCTGTCATTGCTTCTGTATTAATTAGCTGAAATTTTTCTATAAAAAAGGATTTCTTTTTATTATTTGGTTACTCTGAAAAGATAATTTTTATTAAAAGCAAAATAAATGCTTGATTCTTTTAATGAATTGTTATTAATATATTAATGTTTGGAGTAATTACCATACTTTGCAATGTATAATGTGCATTTTTTTTGCTCAAATTTTTGAGGGAAAAATAAGGATGCGCATTGTATGTGGGTAGTACTGAAATACCTTGTATCTGTTCTTGTGTTTTGTAATTATTGGTTCCATAAAATTTCTTGTGCCATAATATGTTCAAAAATAAATGCTAACATTCCTTTATAATGCAAAAATAAAACAAGTATCTAATATAAGTAAATTAAAAACTGCAGTAAAAATTTAAAACAAAAGACTATTTTTCCTGAAAGTTTGGGCTAAAAATGTGAATATACATTATAAATGGCAAAATATGACAGTAGATGTCTTAGAAACTTTCGGTCGTGGCTCATGAGCTGTGGCTTGTCACATACTGCATTTGACATGTTTCAGTTGTTGGGGTCATTATTCTTTTTAACGCCCAAATTGTCCTGTCTTAGCCCAGTGGAAGCCCTTTCCAGTGGCTCCTATGTCCTTTTGAGATGATTCAATTAGTCTTTTACAGATTTCTTCCTTTTGGACACAAAAGATGTCCTAAGCTTATCTAGTACATTTCCTGCCCTGGAGCTAAAAGCAGTGATTTCTCCAAAAAGCCCTGATTCCTTCTGAGGCAATTGGTATTTAGAAGCCTTAATTCTGGGTATGAGGGGTGCCTATTACTTCTGGGTTGCCATTGCTCCCAGGCCTTTAAAGTGGACGGAACTAGGAAATATGTACAATCTTGTAAGAAGAAGAAGATTAGGGGGGTTTTCTAATTGAAACTTCAATTTAATGTTGGTTCGTAAGGGCACAATTATTTGCTTTATCCTGCAATATAATATAATGATTTCAAAATCATAGTATTAGTATTACTACTAGCAATTATTACCAATAAGACTACTGAATGAAACTTGCCAACAACTGTATATTTAGTCGGATTCATTTCCTTCAGTCTGTTTTCAATTTTGAGTCACTGATTATTTTTTTTATTTAATTTTGTTTTTTAATTTATATGGTTCCAATTTCAAAACTATATAACAAGGTATGTCCTTAGCAGTTTGGCTTCAATCCCTCTCTCCTCTGTCTTGCTCCCTAGCTCCCTCATAGGTAACCATGAAAAAAAAGTTTCAAATTTTTCCTTCTGTTGTTTCTTTTAAAAAATGTAAATAAATAGCTATGTAAAAATCTTGTTGCACAGCAGTGTGTTTCTAGTTAACACCATAACAATGAAACGTTAAAGAAAGCACACAATAAACAAATGATTTTTGCATGTCGCTTTTATCGTTTAGCAATATATGTGATGATTCCATATCAACATTTAGAGATTTTTTTTTACAGCTTATTCCCTATCATATTGTGTGATTGTACTGTAGTTTATTCAACCAGTCCCCAATAGTGGGCATTTGAGTTATTTCCAGTGTTTCAGAAAATAACACCACAATGAATAGCTTTGTGCCTACAGTATTTGCATTTGCCAGTGTCGGGGGGATAGAGTCCTGGAAGTGTCATTGCTGGAGCAAATGTGCATATGAAATTTGGCTAAATAATAATACTAAACATTCTGCAGTCTCCATACTGTTACACCATTTTTGTATTCACACCACCATTCTAGAAGCTATGATTTTCATTTTCTATTAATCTTCATTTGCTTTTTTTTTTAATGATGAACGGGTGTTAAATTTTTTAATGTCTTTTACATCCATTGAGACCATCATATGGTTTTATCTGTTTTATTCTTTTGTTTAAATTGAGGTGAGTTGTATGATTTTCTATAATTAAATAAGATTTGCACTCCTGAGATAAACCACCTTAATCAAGATACATTACATTTTAAAAAATTATAAAGTTGGATTCAATTTGTTAATATTTTGTTTAGAATTTTGCATCCATATTCATGAATCAGAATAACCTGTACCTTCCTTTTCTATTAAGACCTAGTATGATTTCAATATTGAGATTATACTAGCTTCATCAAATGAGTTGGGAACTGTTTCCTCTTTTGTATTCTTTTCTTAAATTAAAATTTTTTTCTTCCCTGAAAGCTTAAGAGAATTCATATATAAAACTATTTGAACCTGGTGGTATTTAGGGGTAAGATTTTTAACTATAGATAACAATGTTTAAAAAAGTTTACAGGAGTATTGATTTTTTTTTTTTTTAGTCAGTTTTCATGGATTAAGATGTATATTTTTAGTGGAATTTATTCATTTCATTTAAGTTTTAAAGTATTTGCCCTATGTTTTCCATGGTATTTTGATTATCTTTCTCTTGCCTGTGTCTGAATTTCTGTAACCCCATTTTTATTTGTAATATTGATTATTTGTGCCTTGTTTTCTTGACTAACGTATTTGTGTGGAATTGTTGTTTATTGTTCCCCATTGTTAATTAATTAATTTTAATAATTAATTTATATTATTTAATAATTATTTTTTCTCCAACTTTACTGACATTATTTCTCTTTTTACTTTTCTACCTTTTAATTTGGAAAGTTAGTTCATTCTATTTCAGCCTTTCTGCTTTTCTATTACAAACTTAAAAAAATGGCATTGCATCTTGTTTATTTTAGCTCATTTTTATTTTAAACTTTTCTTTGATCACTGAGTATTTAGAAGTACATTTCAAGTATCAAGACATAATTTTTAAAAAGCTGCTTTTTGTATTTTAAACTAAGTCACATTTTGGTAAGGGAGTATAGAATATATGATAATGCTTCTTGAAATTTATTGATACTTTATGCACTGATACTGACTGATTTTATAAATGCTCCATATGCATTTGAGGTAATGTTACTTTCTAATTGTTTAGATCAGGGTTCTTTATATGTTCACTACATCAAACCTGTTAATTTTGCTATCCAAACCTGTATCCTTAATAATTTTAAGCTTTTAATTGCTAAGATAAATTTATTAAATCTCCCACTAGAATGGTATCCCAGGCAGAAAGAAAAGGAAGTGCTGTAGTCAGAGTGCTGGGAATAGTGAGGGGTTGGGAAGGGATGACTTTAGGGAGGGAACTAGAGACCAGCTTAGAGGGGCCTGTAGACTATTACAAGGACTTTGGTGTTTCCTCTGAGTGGAAGGGGAGGGTTCCCAGATGAAGGATAATACAATCTGATGTACCTTCTAAAAGGGTCACTCTGCCTGCGGTGTTGAGAATAGACATGCGGCAAGGCTAGAAGACAGCTACAGTAAACCAGGCAAGAGAGAATGGTGGCTTGGACTAGGCGGTGGTAGTGGAGGTGGTGAGAACAGGTTTGATTCTAGAAATATTTTGAAGGGTCAGCCAACAGGATTTGTTAACAATGTAGTCATGAATTGTTAGAGAAGGAGGCATCTAGGATGATATCAACAAGTCGAAGAATGGAGTTGTCACCAGCTGATAGAAAGATGATGGTTAAGGTTTGGGGAGGAAAGAACAGAGAGTTTTAGGTGTGTTGAATTTAGGCAAGTGATAATACTGGGTAGGCAGTTGGAGTCAGAACAGGAGCCTGAGGAAGATTATAAATTGGGGAGTAATGAGCACAGAGGTGGTATTTAAAAACCAGGGAATGAACATAAGAAGAGAAGAAGAACCAAGGACTAGGCGCTGTGAGACTCTGCCATTAAGCAATCAGGGAGAAGCGGGGAGGGACCAGCAAGGGAGACAGGATGAAGCTAGGAGAGGACAGGAGAATGGGGCCCTGGAGCCAAATGTGGATATCACATAACTTTCAAATATACTCCCGTAAATGTATAACTCTTGAAGCTCCTATAAATGTAAATTAAAAATGATGATTACTGAATTAGTTTTCTAATGCATACATTTTGTAATACCAAATAAAAAAATCTGTTCAGAGGAGAAATCTCTGACAATTTCCAACCCCAAACAATCTGTAATTTGTGATTTTATAGGACTTAAATGTGAATCCTTACACCCGGCTTCTGTGAGGGTCTCCTCTCTATTGTTTCAACTTTCCCTAAGGGGGTAGCGTTAACTGCCTCTTCTTTTGTCTTTGCTGGGCTTGCATTACCATGGGACTGGCTATGACTTCAGGCTTCGGTCTTCCCCATCTCATGTCTTTTTGTTGTTTCTGTTGTGATAAAAAGGATTTCCTAGAGAAAGAACACATAGAAAGTTTATGGAAGGACCATTTTCTTATTGGCTGCATAGCTTGAGCTTGCACTTTGATAGGTTGCGGCTTAGCTTCTAATTGCCCCACAGTTTTTGCATGTGGAGCTGGGTTGGGTGGCATATTTGTAGGTTCTCTATTGAGTTTTATTAAACTGACTATGTCAGTTTTGTAACCTCCTGCCATCAACCCATTGTCCCCTCCCCCAACTCTGGCACATAGTAAATATTCAGTAAATGTTTGTCCAGTTCAGTGAGAAGATTCAGCCTCTAACATGGCAGACACTGCTTACAAAACAACCAAAGATTTTATTTTAAATGTTATCAACTTCTGGGAGTGAGCTGTTGCTTTAAAATTACATATACATATATGTATTCTAGTAAACATAATGGTAAAGCATACCTAAATTACAAATTACCATCTTAAAAATTTAAAGTAGTTTATCCCTGTTGGTTTTCCTTTCCCACTAAAGTCATCATCTGTTCACAGAGCACCATTAGCAGCTGAAAAGACATGGCAGGGAATTG
Source organism: Mormoops blainvillei (assembly GCA_004026545.1). Classification (NCBI taxonomy): domain Eukaryota; kingdom Metazoa; phylum Chordata; class Mammalia; order Chiroptera; family Mormoopidae; genus Mormoops; species Mormoops blainvillei. The sequence goes on along the minus strand of PVJD01001421.1, from coordinate 89,981 downwards.
AACAAATTGAATGTTCATAGCAGACAGATTTTCTCCTTCTGTGTGTGTGGATTGGACATGACTGTGAACAGTTGGAGGTCAGACCATCACTAATATGTATAAAACTTTTGATGTTAATTTACCATTAAAAAATATATTAATTTTTGGCAGACGTGCAAATATTCTTGTCTTGCCTAAAGCTTTATTTCCCATGATGCATAGAAAGCTAAAATCCACACTGGGCCAATTTGAAAAGCAAGTAAACTTTTTCTTTATTAAAGCCCCATTTTGTTTCTTAGTGTAAGTGCATATATGAAATTCATTTCGCTCACTACAAAGGCCCTTGCAAAAGTCTGGAATATTCATTGAGGAAAAGGGATCATATGAACAAGACGCAAGTGTCCCGTTTTGGCTGTATTTAATGGGTTTGCCTGAACTGGTCTTTTCAGTGCCCATTTTGGCTGTGCCTAGTCAACATCAAACAAATGTCTTGTCAGGGAACAAAAGGACCCATCACATTATGAGTTGCAATGCCGTTGCATGTTAGTAGACTGGACTTTTAAAAAGAATGATCTTTTCTTCCATTGCTGTTAAATAGATGTCTCTCCTAAGCGGTAGTTTAGGATTAGGATTGAGGTTAGGAGGCAGTTGGAGGTAAGGAAAGAAGAGAGAAATAACTAGTTAAAAGTCTCTTCACAGTCTAGCAACTGGCTACATTTTCTAATGGATCATTAAAGACCGTCTGGTCTTTAACACCTTTTCTATTATCAAGTACCCAAACTCTACCTGGGGAGTAAATATTGCTTCTAAGTAGAATGGCACATTTTGAAATTGCTTGCTTTATGTGTTATAGGCATTTATGAAGAAAGAAAATAAAAGAAGGGATTTTATTTTATTATTGCAATAAAGCACAATTATTTTTGATATGTTGACATCTGATATAAAATGACATTGATACATCTTCTCTGAATATATCTCTTTTCTGTTGGTGTTGCTGAAAATGCTTAAACCAATTGGCACTGGTTTCTCTTTTATTCTCTTTGTTTCAGTTGGTAGTTGTTAATTTTCCAAAATGCTGTTGACTTTTAATATGATATTATTATTAAAATAAAATGAAATAAAAACTAAACATTTAAGAGGGACAGTCTACAGAGACAAGGCAAGCATTGAATTAGCATTTACTATTGATTTTTAAAAATTGATTTTAGAGGAACGGGGGGAGAGAGATAGAGAGATAGATAGAGAGAGAGAGAGAGAGAGAGGGAGAGGGAGAGAGAGAGAGAGAGAGTGAGAGAGAGAGAGAGATTGATTTGTTTTTCCAGTTGTTTTTGCATTCATTGGTCAATACTTGTGTGTGCCCTGACCCAGAAGATTGAACCTACAACCTTGGCATATTGGGACAATTCTCTAATCAACTGAGCTACCCAGCTAGGGTATTATTCTATTTTTCTCTTCCTCCCTCCCTCCCTCCCTTCCTTTCCTTCCTTTCCTTCCTTCCTTCCCTTCTCTTTCTTCTCTCCCTCCCTCCCTCCCTTCCTTTCTAACTCTGGGAGCTTTTCTCAAAGATGCTGTTTAAATGGACTTTAATGTCATAAAACAGCAATTTTCAACCTTTTTCATCCCATGGCGCACGTAAACTAATTACTACAATCTTGCAGCACACCAAAAAAAACCATATTTTTTGTCAGTCTGACAGAAAAATAGGTATAATTTTGATTTATTCACACCAGATGGCTATTGTTGTGTTGGCCGTTGTCACTTTTTTTATTTGGCAATCTAAGGGAAAAGAGGTCACTACCCCTGACTACATAGTCAGGAATTGTAGGTATTAAAATTCTTGTGGCACGTGGTTGAAAATTGCTGCCGTAAAACAATGACAAGTCCTATGAGTGCTCTATGAATAGTATCTAGTGGGATTCCAGAGACTGTCATGATAACCAACCCAACATGAAGCTGGTACCCTTTTCTCATGGTAAGTACCTGAGGCCAAGTCACAAGTGTTTGCTGTTGTTGTGGCCCATAAACTAAAGCTCGTTTGAACACAGGTCACTCTTCTTTGAACCCCAGCCTCTATATACATAGTCAGCACCCCATAAATGATATTAATTCACCATAAAATACTATTTGACAGAGGTCTAAAGCTTGTCTTCTCAAAAGCTTTATTTTTCACAATCCACATAAAAATGAAATCCATTTAGAGGTAAATTTCAATTTGAAAAGTAAGTAACCTTTTCTAAAATTTCAAGGGCCCAGCCCTGGGCAGATGTTGTGGAAGACCAAAGGAAACCAGAAGCCATGACCCCTTCCTCCAAGTAGACCACCACTGTATAAATAATACTTATATAAGAACTACTAAATTTCAGGTTGTATAATCAGATGGGCAGTTCTGTGGTAGAGACCATAAGTGATAGAAGAACAGAGAAGAAGAAAGCTCTCTGAACAAGTTTTATAACTTACTTAAACTGAACCTTAAAAAGAGTGTTGGTGGAGAAAGTCAGCCTGAAGAAGAGGAATAACTCGAGCAGAAGCTCTGTGGAGGGAAGAGAATAGTAGCGAGTTATGAGTGGAGTGCCGCATTTGGTTCTGTGGTGGGGAATAGTGGGTTATTCACGGTTACCTTGAGAAGCTTTATTTTTTCTCCAGAAGCAGGGGCGTCCAACCTTTTGGCATCTCTGGGCCACACTGGAAGAATTGTCGTCTTGGGCCACACATTAAATACACAAACACTAATGAAAACTGATGAGCAAAAAAAAAATAGATTTTAACTAAATTTATGATTTTGCGTTGGGCCGCCTTCACAAGCCATCCTGGGCTACTGTGACCCACGGGTTGTGGGTTGGGCACCACTGCTAGGATGCTGAGGGCCTGTCCCCATATTTTATTTATCAGACATGTAGGTATTCCACCAAGGAAACATTAATATACAAGAGGTCATGTAAGGCTGATAAAGAAGGTTTCAATGTTTGATCTTAATATCTAGTCATCTGAATTCTGAAAAGGTAATGACAGTCTGGTAACATTTCCCTCCCTTCCTCCCTTCCTCCCTTCCTCTCTCTCTCTTTCTTTCTTTCAAGTATATTTTATTGATTATGGTATTGCAGTTGTCCCATTTTTTCCTCCCCTTTATCCCCCTCTACCCTGTACCCCTCTTCCTTCCAACATTTCCCCCTCTTAGTTCATGTCCATGGGTCGTACATGTAAGTTCTTTGGCTTCTTCATTTCCTATACTATTCTTAACCTCCTCATCTATTTCGTACCTACCATTTATGCTTCTTATTCCCTGTACCTTTTCCCCCATTCTCCACCCTCCCCCTCCCCACTGATAACCTTCCATGTGATCTCATTTTTATGATTCTATTCCTGTTCTAGTTGTTTGCTTAGTTTGTTTGTTTGTTGTTGTTGTTTTGTTAGGTTCAGTTGTTGATAGTTGTGAGTTTGTTGTCATTTTACTCTTCATAGTTTTGATCTTCTTCTTTTTCTTAGATAAGTCCCTTTAACATTTCATATATTAAGAGCTTGGTGATGATGAACTCCTTTAACTTTACCTTACCTGGGAAGTACTTTATCTGCCCTTCCAGTCTAAATGATAGCTTTGCTGGCTAGAGTAATCTGGGATGTAGATCCTTGCTTTTCATGACTTCCAATACTTCTTTCCAGACCCTTCTTGCCTGTAAGGTTTCTTTTGAGAAATCAGCTGATGGTCTTATGGGAACTCCTTTTTGGGTAACTCTCTCCTTTTCTCTTGCTGCTTTTAAGATTCCTTCCTTATCTTTAATCTTGGGTAATGTAATGATGATGTGCCTTGGTGTGTTCCTCTTCGGGTCCAGCTTCTTTGAGAATCTCTGAGCATCCTGGACTTCTATGTCTAATCCCTTTGCCAGATTGGGGAAGTTTCCTTCATTATTTTTTCAGATAAGTTTTCAATTTCTTGCTCTTCCTCTTCTCCTTCTGGCACCCCATGATTCAGATGTTGGAACATTTAAAGTTGTCCTGGAGGTTCCTAAGCCTCTCCTCATTTTTTTGAATTCTTGTTTCTTCATTCTGCTCCAGTTGAATGTTTATTTCTTCCTTTTGTTTCAAATTGTTGACTTGAGTTCCAGTTTCCTTCCTTTCACTGTTGGTTCCCTGTATATTTTTTCTTATTTCACTTTTCATAACCTTCACTTATTCCTTCATTTTGTGGCTATACTCAATCATTTCTGTGAGCATCCCGCTTACCAGTGTTTTGAACTCTGCATCTGATAGGTTGTCTATCTCCTTGTTGCTTAGTTTTTTTCCTGGAGTTTTGATCTGTTCTTTCATTTGGACCATATTTCTTTGTCTCAGCACACCTGTTACGTTGTAAGGGGTGGAGCCTTAGGTATCTGCCAGGACAGGGCCACCTGCTTCCCTGTGCTGTGGCACTGTATGTGGGGGAGAGGTCAGGAAGGGAACAACACTGCTTGCTTGGCTCTTGCCCCACTTTCCGTCACTTCCTCTGCTACCCACAAGCAAATTGAGCTCTTCTGGTGCTGATTGCCGGGTGGGCGAGCTTGTGTATGGTCTCTCCTGTGAAACTGGCAATTCCTCCCACTGCCACAACCCCCATAGGTTTTTACAGCCAGAGGTTTTTAAAAATATTTATTTATTTATTTATTTATTTATTTATTTATTTATTTAATTTATTTTATTTATTGTTGTTTGAGTACAGTTGTCTCCATTTTTCTGCCACCACTTTTTCCCACTCCATTACCTCCACTTCTCACCCTCAATCCTACCCCACTTTGGCTTTGTCCATGAGACAGCCAGAGATTTGGAAACTTTCTTTTTCCAGTGCTGGAACCCTGGGTTGCACGGTCTATTTCACTCCTCAGTTCCTCCCGGTTTATCCGCAAATAGACTGCCCAGCCCACCAGCCGATGCGTTGCCACATGTCCTCCCTGCCATGGCTGCCGATCTCTACCCTTCCTATCAGTCTGGATGAAAGTTTCTTCTTTAACTCCTTGATTGTCGGACTTCCATACAGTTCAATTTTCTGGCAGTCCTGGTTGTTTTTTGTTTTTAAATTGGTTGTTATCTTTCTGTTGGTTGTGCAAGGAAGTGAAGCCTATCTACCTATGCATCCATCTTGGCTGGAAGCCCCTGGTAACATTTCTGTCAGTAAATAATATATCCTTGGTTTTTATTTTGAAAACCTTGCTTTCAAATCCTCTCATTGCCTATGAGTCCTAGAATGAAGTGACAGAATCTTTTCCATGATGACAAGAGATTTTGTACTTTTTTAACCAAAAATATGCTATGCTTGAGATTTTCTGATTAATAAGTCGGAGCATTCATTAGGGTAAGACAATGAAGGGTCTCCAGTGGCTCCTTAATTTCTTCCTTCTTCCTCTTCCTTCACCTAATGTGAATGGACAAAGGGATTCTAACCTTACCCCCCCTTTATTCCTGATTTCTCCTGTTTCTAGAAATCGCAGAGACTTGGTGATCTCTTACTTCCTCTAGCATTTTATTGCTCCAGTTTCCTTATAGTTTCTCCAGGTGAATAACCACAGAAAAACTTCCTTACAAATAGAGCATTGGATCTTTGAAAGCCTCCTCCAAATACCCAAGGTTAGAATGGCTCACTCAACTTGTAACTGAGATGGCACCTTAGGCTATTCCACTCGGTTTTGCATTCCACCACCCCCGTCCCCTCAGCTGGACACATCTTATTGATAATTTCTTCTGGAAACTAGATAAAGGCAAATAATAACAGGGAAGTAAAAAAAACCCCCAGAAGTTTAGTAACATGTGTGAAATAAACTATTGGTTTGGTTTTGATGTGAGGCCACAGGACGTAGAAGAGAAGCAGAGAGAAACCTGGCCCCGTTAACCTTGTGAAAAAAATGAACTGTAGACAGGAATAGCATTTTGGTTGTTTTTTTTTGAAAAAGGAAAATGGGAGAAATGGTTCTGCATGTTGGATGTGGTCTTTTCTTTTTGCAGGAATTCTGTTGTCCCTTTAGAAAATATCAAAGCTGTTCCAAGGCACATTGGCACCCGTGTGGCACTGCAGCTTTCTCTTGGCACTGCTCGTCCTGTTGTTGGCAGGACAGAGCATGGACCCCTTGAGCCTCATCCTCTGTTGTTTTGTGCACAGGAGCCAAACATTGTGGCTACTCACAAGGCAAGGCTGGCAGCTGAAGAACCCAAATGCCAAGCTCTGGACTGGACTTCTGTTCGTTTGTGGCTGGTCCCTTCCCTGGCATCTGCCCTGGCTTTGCAGCAGCCCGTGTCCCCGTCTGCAGAGCTGGGCTCCGGATTAGGCTTCTGTTGGCTCTCATGGACGTTCGGTCACTGTTTCCCTTTTGAATTATCCTTGATTATGAGGAATGTGCCTTTATGACACATTCCTCCCCAGGCACCTGCCTCATGTGATGTGCCTTTGCCGCTAAAAAGGGGGGTTTCTCTCAAATTACTGGCCATTGTTAGCAAGGAAGCTCATGGAATGTGAACATTCCTCTTCAGGTAAGAAGGCATAAAAATGAAATACAAAAGCTTGTATTTTAGACACAAACCTTAATTTTCTTCTTAATGATACGAAAGGCTCTGAATGAAATTAAATGGGGAGAAAACAAAAACAGAAACAAAAAAATCCGGGAACAGGAGAAATTCCAGAAGGTGCTTTAAAAAAAATTTTTTTTAAATTTTCTTTGACATTCTGTCTCCATACAATACCACTGCCCTTGACTGAGAAAGAGCTCTTATTTCCTTACCTGTAGACTTTTGACTTGACAAAAGGGAGAGTGGGTTCCCCAGTTTACAGGAGGCAATATATTTATGGTATTGATCACCAGTAAGAAATCGAGTTGAGTTCTCAGTGGGTGAGGAATACTGGATCACATTTTGCTGGCGAGGAGGTGAGGTTAAGAGGAGGTTAGCCAGTAAGTTTGTCCCTTGATGGAGCTCATGGATGGTTCCCTGATAAGGGGAAACTTCATGTTTAAGAAATGAAAGTCAGCTTTAGAAATTCACCAGCTAGTAGGGAAGCTAAATATACACCGACGATTCCGACATGTTCACCTCTGGAATATGTTGGTACATCTGCGAGGCTGCTGACATATGTCCACACTCTAGAGTCTTCAGGTGTTTGCCCAACCTGTGTGACTGACTATGGCTCATCAGAATTATACATATGGTTCAAAGGGAAGGATGACTTACAGCTCAGTAGGAGATGCTTTGCTTCGCACAGCACTGTGTCTCAATGACCTTCTGGGAATTTAAGCAAATCCCAAATTTGTAATCACATCAAGCTGAATGATTATTCACTGCTCAGTATTTGCAGCTGGAAAAGGAGTTTGTCCCAATGGCTATCTCTCCATGCACCTTCACTAACTCTCAAAGAAAGCTAAGTCTTTGAAGCCAGACAGGCTAGAATTTTAGTCTCATTTCTGTTTTTATCAACTTCATGACCTTGAGTAAAAACTTCTGACCACTTTAAACCTCAATTTACTCCTCTATAAAATGGGAGGATAACAGTACCTATCTAATGGGATTATTGTGAATTTTAGATGACAAATTCATGGTACAACATGTGGAACAGAGTGAGACATAAATAGTTGTGGCTAATGTTAAGATTTTCTATAGGTTGGAGCAGGAAGAACCCACCCATTAATGTAGACCTGTGTCATTTTTATGTCATTGGTTGACTCTCATATTTATTGACTTTATTGCTTTTAATGAGGCAGAATGACCTGTGTTCTTGAGACCCTTGGGGCTACACATATCATGGTATCAGACAGGGCATACAATGACCGGATATTTGCTAAATGAAACAGTAGGCAGGGTAGACTTCAGGTTTATCCCCTTGAATGTATTATTTTAGAAAGTTAAACTGAGATATATCCCATTCACAAATTACTATCAAAATAGACATCTGCTGAGGTGGCCAACAAAGGAAATTTTAAGCCTTAGGTATGTAGGTACTGAGGAAATAATTCTATTAAAGGAATACTTTTCCACTTTGGAACTCTGGCTATACCCAGTCTGAAAAATAGTTATTGACTTGGGCAGGTGCAAAGCACACTTAGAAGATGCAAAGCACACTGGGAAGGAGCAGTAGTCATTAGGGAAACCTTAGCATCATCTGTGGGCTCTAGAAAGGGGGACCCATCTCTAAATCTAGAGTTAGGGGGCAGACGTTGGTATACTTTTCTGTAAAGGGCCCGGTAATAAATATGAGGTGTTGCAGGCCACATGATCTCTCAGAATCATAGTGATTGTAGTGTGAAGGAGCCGTAGACAACATGTAAGCAAATGAATGTTGCTGTGTTCCAATACAACTTTATTTACAGAACCAGATGGCAACAGGATGTGACCCATCCACGGGCCATAGTTTACTGATCTCTGGTAAAAGGGACTGAAAATATGATGAGTCAATATTCAAAGTTTTATTTTGTAATCAATTTCTGGGTAGGTCACATAGGTCCTAAATAAGACATCTCTTGTTCTTCGAAGTGGTTAACTGTTCACTGAATTGAGATATATGAGGATTTCAAGGAATATGGAGAAGAGGAGCAGAGACCATAAGTCTGGGGTCCAAACTCAAACTCAGACACATGTAAGGAGCAGCAATGAGCTAATGCGGCCTGGCAAGGTGGGTTGGGCACTAGACAAAGAGCATACCCTCTGTTTCAGCCAACCACTGCCATAGAGAATTTGGGCCTAGGGTTTCAGATATTTTAATTTTTCTAAAGAAACCAGACACCTGCTAAAGTTTTCTGATTTTTACATATTGGCTTACCAGTTTTAAAAACACTGCCCGGTCCTACCAAAACATATGTACGGTTGAAATGTGGCATGCAGACTGATAGTTTGTGACCTTCGCTTCCAGCCCACGGATCTTCACCGCTGAAACAGTGCACTTGCCTTAAAATGTGGCTGGGGTTTTTTTCCAAAGCTAGCCTGATTTTTAAAAGACTGAGCAGGCTATGGCCACTTTCTCAAAGTCACCAGTCTATCTCACAACTGTCCACCCCAAAGAGGCACCACAAAGCTCTGCTGAGCATGCCCTATTTATAGAATTTCATTAGGATCTGAACAGCCTACAGGAAAAGGCAAGAGTTGGCAGCTTGTTCATTACAGTGAAGATTTATGGACGGCCAACCTCGAAAACTCAAAGAAATCAGTCTACTTTGGGTTTGAAATTGTCCAGCTCTGCTTGAATATGCTAAATCCTCCCTTACCACACCCTTGCTCTTTGTGTTGGCAGATTTAATTCTATGATTCAGTAGAAACCGCTATCTTTTTCCTAATATTAAGATTTCATTTTGCTTTAAACTCTGATAGTTTGGGGCTTTTTTTTAGTTATAAACAGAAATTACCTTTTCATCACTTGAAAGTTTAATTTGCTTGTTTTAATGAATTCTTTTAAAATAAATTGGATAGATTAGATAAAATTTGTGTTGTTTTTATTTGACACTTGAAGTGCATTATTGCGGAAATATTTGGGCTATGAGTTATAATTTTAATGTCCCTGTGGTTATCCCATGGTCATTGATCTATTTGGTACTGATCTGTACTTAAAGCCATCTGAAAATGTTTTCGTGGAATAAAATTCACATGCTAGAGCTCTTTGGAGGCTTTTAAATCCAACTTTCTTCCTTCTTTTTAGCAATAGTTCTTCCAGAAATAGTCTGTTGTGCCAGACAAAATATATCTAATCCTGAACTTAAAAAGGTTCCACTCCTATTTGTAACACAGTGATCCTAAGGTCCAAATTGGTAATGAACTTTCTGAAAAAGCACTCTTGGTTCTTTAATAAGAACTTATTGGTAATTAGCACCCTTGCCTGGGCCTACATTTTGGATTGTCAAAATAAAAATAAAAACCAAGTGGCATCTGTTGATCTGGAAAAAACAAAACTGGTTACACACATTTAACTCTGCATTTTAGAAATTCTTAAATTAATCCCCTTTTAGCGTTCTGGAGAAAGGTGCAATGGAATGAAATGATCCCATGAAATCCTTGTGTTCCATAAGGTGTCTTGAAGTTTGATTGGATATTAACTAAAAGATCATTTTGCTTCTCTTTTATAGCAGGAGATGCAATGTGTTCATTTTATAACATCTCCGCTGTTTGGAATAAATCACCAAGGACAGATGCTCATCACATTTCGGTTCAATAAAATTCTTTGCAGAGTCTGAACAGATACATGGCTAGTTGCTTTAGGTCTCTGTCCAGGCCATTATTTGTTTGGAAAATCAAATTTACAGGACAAAATAGAGTTACACGAAAAACATTGAAATTAATATTTTGTTTGCTGTCTTACGTGCTTGTTATTTTTGGCCGGGATGCACCTATAGGACTTTATCTTTAGTTTTACAAGTTCTGCCTTTATAAATATCGACCATCTCTTCATGTTTTCTTCTGAAACAGCATAGTTAATCTGAATTCCTACTGTTAGATCTTTTAGTAATACCATTTTAAAGGTTCTCAGCAGAAAAACTTGCCAGTGCTCTTGAAGAGTGCTAAAATTCCACGTTCAGTCTTTTCTGTGGCTGCAAATGGGTTTTCAGCAAGCAAAACTGAGGCGTTTGTTTTAAAGTAATGTGTGTGCTGCAAAACTGTTGGTGAGTTTTGGACATCTTTCATGTGCTGCATGGCACTTCTCTTGAATTTTTGAAAAAAATCAAGAAGACATAATCCACTGACTTGCCAGTATTCACTTTTTTAAAGAGGAGAAGAGATTTGTGCTGAAAAAGTTGTGATTGTAAATCTTCAGCTGATATTTCCTTGAAGAAGTTTCATATGGGTTTAAATGATTTATCCAAGAGGGTATGTGATAAACAGTTGAGGCTTCCATAATGGCGTGCAAGGTAAAAATATGCATTTTACCAAATATTCATAAATGTTCATTCCTGCGTTTGACAAAGTCACAGGAGTCTCCTGAGATAATATTGTTTAGGGGTGTGTGTGTGTGTGTGTGTGTGTGTGTGTGTGTGTGTGAGGGAGAGAGGAGCAGCTTGAGTGTTGAGTAAATAGATCAACCCATGGCTAGAATGGTGTGGGGGTGGTAATCCTTCCCTAAGGGCCACAGAAAATGCTTGCTAACCTGTCATGGCAATAGTCCTTGAAAATGAATCAAGGAAGTCCAGGGTGTGTAATAACCATTTGGTAGGGCTAATGTCCTGACACCATCTGACAGGAGCGGATAAGTGGGAAGTTAGGCACGTGGCTCTAACCACAGCCAGTGAATTTTGCTCGCTCTCTGTTTATTAACAACCATTTCAGTGCTGGATTCACTTCCGAGCTTCCTCTCTTTCAAGGATGTGTTTCTCATCCTGGTATTAAAAGACCATTTTTATTGGTGTCTGCTTTTGTTTTGACAAAGGACTCAGTGACTGTCAGGCCATTTTAGGGTTAGCTATGTTTTTTTTCCTCCACCCTGAATTAGGTTCCCAAGCTGAAGAGAGAAACCTTTCTCCGGTGCACATTCTGAAGTTTATAGTGAGTAGGTGATAGGAAATGAAAATTATGCCTTTTCTTTTATTTAAAGATCGCCTTCATGTTGAACTGGGTTTCACTGCCATTAAATATTTGCTTTCTGGGAGCATTTGTATATATTTTCTTAGCTCTTAACTACCATTTCTGCTTAGTTTTGTATCTGCTAGCCCCAGCGTTTACAACCTACGAAAACCTCATAAATCTACTTCATTTTTCTAATAAGACATGAAAGTCCTTAATTGGCCTTAATGAAATGCACTTAAAGGGCAATAAACGTGTTTAAGCCCCTCTTTCAGGGTGAGCTTCAGCACTCTCACTCTACTCTGTTTTAGCCTTTCTGGTAATTAATCATTTATTCATATGTGACGAATCAGTAACAAGATCAAGCAACTACTGCACAATTGCATGATAATAAGCTGCTCATATATGTGTCAAGATTTAGCAATCCTTTTTAAAGCCTAATTTAAAGTCATTTTACAACTAACCAGACTGCTTCTCTGAAGCATTTTTCCCCCAGTATCTTTTTTACATATTTTCATTTGGATGCCATCTTTTTATTTTGTTTATAGAGCCCAGTCCGCCTTAAATCCACTTATGGCACCAGCGTGAATTTCAGCAATGCAAACATTTACCATTGTTTTTCAGTTGGCTTGGAATTCTCTCTTTGATCCAAAGGGGGTGGGGGTGGAGGAGAAGCAAAAGAAAAAGAAGGACTGCATTTATAAATAGAAGACCCAAGAGTCCCTGCCATTTTTAGTGTGTATTTAAATCTTAAATCTGCCATGATTTAAGGAGATGTGTTAATCATTTGCCTGCACCTTAGTACTCTGAGAATTCCAGCAATTTCCCATACCACAAATATGCCAAAGGATGTGTTTCTTTTTCTGTAAAGAAATTTCTCTCTCTCCCTTTCTTTTCTTTCCTTCTTTCTCTCTCTCTGCCTTTCTTTTTCCTTCCTCCCTCCCTCCCTTCCTTCCTCCCTCCCTCCCTCCCTCCCTTCCTTCCTTCTTCCCTCCGTCCCTCCCTTTCTTCCTTCCTTTCTTCCTCGCCTCCTTCCTCCCTCCCTTCCTTCCTCTCCCTCCTCCCCCTCCCCACCCCCTTCTTCTTTCATTTGAGTATAATTGACATATCCGTCACCACAGAAAAAGGAACTCTTACTTTTAATGTAAGCTGACGGATTGAGTGTTTGAATGCCTGCTTGTGTGTACACAAACTGGGTTTGGATTTTCCTGGCTGTCTGTGTACAGGGGTGCTCACTGGTAAGCATAGGTGAGGATATGCCAGGGAAGATTTGGACCTGCCCGGTTATGGTGAACGGAGTTTCTTTGCACTTAGGAAATATGTGCATTTGAGTTGATCCTAATGTGTGATCAAACAGTTGGCATCTGCTGTAGTCAAGGAAAGTTCATTCAGTCAAGAAAACCAAAGCAATTAAAAGGAAGAGTCAAAAGTCCTTCAGAATGTTAACATATGTAGATTGCTTGAGATTTAATCATTCAGATATCTTTAATATTTGCCTATAAATAGCAGGTGATGATATATATATATCATTTCCTAATGGAAATATATATATATACACATATATACATATATATATATATATATTCTAAATAAGAAGAGACTCTGGAAAACTCAGTGGAGCTGACACCCGTAAGTAAAAACTTACCATCTGAATTGGTTGTGTTATCTAAATTTTTACCTTCTATTATACATGTTAGAATTAGAACGAAGCTTTAAACATGTGAGTCCCTCCCCCCAAATAAACTTAAACCTTATTCATTCAAATGTGAAGTAAAAAAGGCAATTTTGAATTGGCGATAAGGCTGAGTAGTATAATTTTTAAAAAGAAATGCCGCTTGACTACTTTAAGTACAAAAAATGGCTACTCCAGTGTAACCAGGGAGAGGGAGCTCTGGCCAGATTCACTTTTATGTCTGGAAAAATGACCCCATGTGACAGCACATTAATTGTCTGTTGGTAGTGAATGCTTCTGAGGTATTTCAAAATTGATCTCTTACATACCTTAACAGTTCTCCTCAATTCAACCGTAGGTAGGCTCCTCTAATGTGGAAATTTTATTTTTTTCTTGTGTAGCCAATAAAACTCATCATGCTGTATTTAACTCATACCTATTTACCTTGAGTCACTAACACTTTTTAATCCGAGGCCCTAAAAAAGTAAATTTTGTTCTAACTTTCTCACAGTCATACGTTTCTGAATAGGAGGCACAAAATTAAAGATAAAACCAAGGCATCACTCACACTGCAGTCCGAGTGAATGGCCCGCCCTGGAGTTGTGCAGTGTACAATTCATGCAAGTTTACATTGCAGCTCTGGTTTTCTGTTTTGTCTATATACACCTGGCCTTGATAAAGAAATATTTCTGATTTTGGTTGAAACAATATGTTTCCTTAGTTTTCACTTGCCATATGTTCTGCTTTATCAGATACTTCTAAAGAAGATCCTTAAATGTAGCACGAGGTTTTCATGTGTTCATTTTTATATTGCAAGCTTGATTTGTTCTCTTATTTTCTGCATTTCCTCACATGCCCATAGCCTATTTATCTAACTTTAAATAACTCTCTGGGTAAAATGTGAATATCCTCATTCTGTTTTTGTCTTTTGTTTTGTGACAAAGTGTTACATTTCTTCAATTTATGACAAAGTTCCTTAGGTCCAATAACTTTTACAAGAAATAAAGTGATGTGCCTTGAGTAAAATAATTTTTTAAAGAAAGTCCTGTTTACTCAAGTTCTACTAATCAGCCAATTTAAATACTTTTAGGGAGAAAAAGACACAACTTTAAGGTATGCAAATTGAACTCTTTACTAGGCTTGAGATTTTAAGATACGGTACTGTGCAGGGTGGGGCAAAAATTGGTTTACAGTCATTTGTATGGAAAATGATGTACTAATTAATAAATAATAATTCAAGAATAAACTGTTTCACACACCCGCTACTGTAAACATGCTTTTGCCCCACCCCGTGTATAGCCTAAGCCCTCTGACTAGCATCTCCCCTGAATTTTGCAGAAATAATCACAATGTGTAAAAATAATCACACAGTGTAAAAATAATTGCAATAAGGTGATAATTTAGCAGTAAAAGGAAAATTTCAGACCCAGTCTAATCAGTTTAAGTGTCTCTCTGGTTCTTCTGATTTGTTGTTCATTTATGCTGGGCAGCTGGACAATAGGATTTTGCACGGGCCACAAACAATGAAATAAAACAGCAAGATGTACTGTATTTTACTAAACCATACAATAAAGGGCAGCAGGGGACTAGTCAAAGCCCAATATTCAAAGACTGTAATTTTTTATCACTCCTCTATTTCCTAAACCAAAATGTTTTTTGGGCATAAATATTGGATGAAAGCGAAAATGCACCACATTTGTTGTCACGGAGGTAACACCTAAACCTGTTTTTCATTAGAATTAAATTAATATTATGTAAGTAGTTTTATAGTTTTAGGATTTTATTATTATTTATGCTCTAACTGTTCTGTAGAAATAGAATTGTTCCTTGCTTCTTTGTGTTTTTACTACTAATAAAAAGTAATAGGTATCATAATTCAGGGACTGTTTGCATTTCAAGGCATTTTCTGTTTGGTCTTGGTGGCTTGTGGAAGGAGACAGACCCCAAATTGAAGTGTAAGAAACTTGAATAACAAATGTGAGAAGCAATTGCATGGAGCATTAAATATTTAGGCAAGAATGGCCAAAACGAAGATGTACAATTAAGATTTTAAAATCGTCGAACGCAAAGCCAGTCCAACCGATATATTGCTGTGTATCTGCATGGCTTTCCAGCTTCCTTCATGTATGTCCGGAAATTGCAGAGCATACACATATTTATTAATAAATATCTTCCCTTAATTACCTGCCGATTTCTCAGAACACTTAAGAAAGGGAAGAAAATGACCTTATTTGTGATGAGCAGGAAGGCGATTTTTAACCACAACCGCTGTGCTTTCTTACCTTTTCTAAAGAAGGACTTATCAGAAGAAGCGACAAGAGATACTTAAGTGAAAATGAGAACATTGAAATCATTCCTTGGTGAAAGGCATAGGTTTGTGATATTCTTGAGGAAATTATGCAAGAAGTTGTACTTGCAAATGTGGCGACCTAGACTAGTAGCTGAGAACACATTCTTTAAGCGGGCAGATCAAGGGCTATATTTTAATAATGCTTTTATGCCTTAGTTGGTACCATTATCATTGTCTTAAACATGAAGACAGCACAAAGAGCCCTTGCAATGCCTCTTCTCTCCTAAGGAAAATAATGAAATTTGTTTTTCCTAGAGAAATGTTTTGTTTTACAGTTAAGAGAGTCATATGAGTGTGCAATGGAAAACTATACAGCTATTCAAAGTGATGTTCAGGAAGGATTTTTAGTTACACGGAAAATACTGATTCTATGATGACAAGGGGATACTATAGCATGCAAAGTTATACCCACAGTGAAATCTGAGAAAAAATGCACCATAGGAAGAGTAAATGAAATATTCTAAAATGTTAACAAAAATTGCTTCTGGGCAGCAGAGTTGTAGATGATGTTTGTTTTTCTGTGTATGTATCTCTTTCAACTTTTCTATAAAAGGCATAAATTATCTTGATAGTATTAAAATAATCTAAATTATACAAAAATAAAGAAAATGATAAACTCAGAGTTAAGGATGCATTTTTAATGAATTATACTATATTAAATTTTCACATACATTGTCAGCCACCCTATGAGGGAACTAGTATTATTTTTCCCCATTTTACAGATGATGATACTAAAGCTTAGGGGAGACAAGATAATCGTGCAAGGTACACAGGTAGTAAGGAGAGAGAATTCAGATCCAAATGGATTTGTTCCAGTGATCACGTTTCCAACCATCACATTGCATCGACTTTCTGAGTCACTGGTCGTCATGCACACCTTACGTATAAGTGCAAAACTGGGAAGTGTTGCTGATTCTTTTTTGTTAGAAGAGGCGTTGTGTATTGTGACCACTTCTCCCGCATGACAGAGCCTGACACCCTCTCTTGTCTTTTCACAAGCATTGTCACTTTTGGTGATTCTGCTTTTCTCTCTAAATCAAGGGCTGTATTTTTGTTCAAACCAAACCAAATGAGCAGGGCTTCCAACACGGTCATTCCAGCTTATGACAGCTCCTTCAGTTTGCCTGAGCTCAGCTTTTCAGCATAGGGATGGTGGGGGGTGGTGGTGGCAGAGTTTCCCCCAAGCTCTTTGGCTAAGATTTTGGATACCTTTGCATCCTAACCCATCCCACCCTATCTCACAGAAAATATTAAGCTAGAGTCCTTCTAATTCAGATCAGGCTTACCATTCTTTCCATAAAACTTGAAAAGTATCAAACCTAATATCTGCAGGAACAGGCCTGTTTCTACTTAAGTCATTATTATACACATGCTTTTATTAACTTTGACTTTCTTTGGAGTAGCCCCTGAAGACTAGGGATTCTAATATAAACACATTGTCAGTTAAAATTCTCTGAGACTTTAATTTTGCTTCAGGAAAAAAATGTTTCTCTGTTGGTGTCCTAGGGTCATTAGAATTAAGTTCAGAGGGCAACTCTGCAATTGGTTTCATCCTGTTAATAATTTCGTAGGAGGGTTTGAATGTTAGGCTTCTGACCAACCAGGCCTAATTTCTATGGATGCCACTGCACTGCATTTGGAATCCTCAGTGACACAAGGTGA
Source organism: Mormoops blainvillei (assembly GCA_004026545.1). NCBI lineage: Eukaryota > Metazoa > Chordata > Mammalia > Chiroptera > Mormoopidae > Mormoops > Mormoops blainvillei. The sequence goes on along the minus strand of PVJD01001421.1, from coordinate 72,831 downwards.
TTAATTAATATAAATGATAACTCAGACAAGCCAGAGAGACAGTCTATTGAAGATACGGTTTTCTTGAGCTAGCTTCATCCTGGGGAGGATGGCGCTATCAGCCATCATTTGTCCTGGAAACTTGACGAAGTCTTAGTGGCACTTTTGCTGTGTAGAATTTAGATATCAACTTTGGCACTTTTAAAACACAGCCCCAAATATTGGCATTGAAAGGGGGTCTCTGGCCCCTCCTCTTGAGTCTGGGTTGGCAGTGCCTCCATCAGTGGTGGACTGTCAAGGTTAGGGAACAAGGGGCAATGCCTTTCGCCTGCTTCTTGTACAACTCTCTCCCTCTGAACACTCCCTGCTGACTGTTCTTGGGACACAGTCCTCACGCTGTGAGAAGCCCAAGCTCGAGGAGAGGCCATGTGAAAATGTCCCACACAATCGTCCCCGTTGAGCCCAGCTTTCAAGTCCCCCAGTTCAGGGACAGACATGTGAGAGAAGCAACCTTCAGAGGACTCCAGCCCACAGCAGGTCAAGGGGACTCGGCCAGGACCGCAGACACAATGGAGCAGAGACAAGCCGTTCCCACTGAGCACAGCCCAAATCCTGACCCACAGAGCCAGCAGGCATAACAAAATGGTGGTTGTTTTATACCATTCAGTTTGAAGTGGTTTGTTAACACACCATGGGGAACTAGGATAGCAAGTTTTTGAATTGTTTTCTCATTCTTAGTTGTCCAGATGTCTTACTTGCTCTTATCTTATTTACTATGAACTAAGAAGCCCTGAAGAATGTCAGAGGCATGACAACAGAAAGGGAAAGATGAGTAAGAGATTCTGGGGGGCGGGGGTGGGAGTTGAGGAAAAACATGCAATATACCAACATATGCTGGTACATATGTCCTGGCTTTTGTAGTATGTGAAAATAATTACAAATATGTGGACTTTAGAAAGAACTTTCAGATGCATTTCCTTATCTAATGCAATTGAGTTTTTCACAGCAGTCTTACAAGTGAGTATTATCATTATCGTCTTTATTTTACAGATTAAGACACTGGGGTTCAGAGAGGTTAACTAGATTGCCCAAAGACACACAGCTGCTTGGGGGGGCAAAGGGGACCAGAACTCAGGGCCCCTGGCCTCTCATCTGTTGCTCTGCCTGGCACCACTTGCTTTTCAAAAAGAGAACTGCTGCCCCTTTGTGGCCGCTGGTCTTGCTTCATGCAGTCCTGAGCTGCAACCTTTGTGAGAAGGCAGAAGGGGCCCTTTTACTGAGCAGTGCCCAAAGCAGCATCCCTACTGCTCTCTCCTCGTGGATGGAGGGGAGAAAGAGAGGAACACTGGCTGAGCTTTCTGTTCCCCTGGAAAGAGCACTGTAAGACTTTTGAAGGTTCTTACAGCAGACCTCATGGCTCGGTTCAGTGTGCTTCATTTCTAGAAGTTTCATTTTTTTAAAAAAATCTTCCTTGTGTTAACATGTTCAATATTTCCTCTAGCTTTTTGAACATATGAACACAGTTATACTATCTGTTTGAATGTCCTTGTCTGTTAATTCTATCATCTGTGTCATTCTGGGTCAGTTTCAATTGACCCAGATGGGTTACATTTTCTGCTTCTTTTTGTGTGCCTGGTAATTTTTAATTGATGCCAGCCATTGTGACTATTATCTTGTTGGGTACTGGGTATTTTTGTTTTTCTGTATTTCTGAGCTTTGTTCTGCAACATCGTTAAGTTCCTCACAGCCAGCTTTATCCTTCCTAGTCTGGCTTTCAAGCTCTGTTAGGTGGGGCCAGAGCTGCATTTCACGTAGGGTTAATTTTTTCCCTGCTACTCAAACCCTGAGCCCTATTTTCTCTTAATCTCTTGACACCCATGCATGGATTAGTTCTCAACTGAATACTTGAGAGGGACTTTCTGCAGATCTCTGGAGTTCTTTCTCTCAGATTGTGTGCCCTGTGACTTCTAACTGTCCTGACTTCCCTAGACCCCCAGTTCTGTCTTCTCAATTTAGTGAGGCCACAGGACTCTGTTCGGAGCTCCCCTCCCCGTGCCATAGCCTAGAAACTTTCTGCATGCAGTAATCTGGGGCAAGTGTAGGGCTCACCTCATTTGTTTTCTGTCCTTTGTGACCTGATGTCCAGTGTCTCGAGAACTGTGTTTTATGTGTTTTTTCCATGTTTTAGTTACTTTGGGTAGGAGGGTAGCCAGAAGCCCTGTTGTGTCTTAAGGACTCAGGAGATAACATGTCCATTGATAGATGGTTGAAATTGGACCATTATTTAGATGCCAATCTTATTCAACTATTTCCTTTCTCTCTGGAACTCTGTCTTCAGGGCTATTGAATGGGTTCAATTTGTAGGTCCTTTAAGTACTTCAGAAACCAAAAACCATCTTGGATATTATCTGAGCCCACTTTACCTACCTTACAATGCTTATATAATAGTTTGAGTGTGTTATACACTTTATGGTTAAAGTGCAAAGGCTAATCCATGCCTTCAGTAGAAGAAAAACATTCATTTCTCTTTCTTTATGCTCTAGTTTTGATATTTAAATGTTTGATTCTGGGACAGTATGCTCTGTTAAGAATTTATTACGTGTGTACTTTGTACCTGTTGCTAATTAAGTTATACTGCTGCCTGACTTTAAAACCTTATATTGGCAATACTTACACAATTAGAAGACTCTCATCCCTTACGTTAAAATCAGTCCCATTCCTCTGAACGTGCATTCCTCATGCCTCTCTGATGTAGTTGCTTTCATTGCAGAAACAGGAGCTCATTTACAAGTGACAGATCATGGGGCTTCAGAGGGGAAACAACGGACCCTCGTGGAATCTGGAAATGACCCACGGCTGCTTCTTGGATGGTGGAGGGGCCCACCGTCCATGTGACTCCACCCGTCACATTGTGTCGGTTGGTCTCAGGTTGCCTTCGTGAGGGAACATACTCTGAGATGGAGATTCAATAAAGAAGATTTGGGGTGGAAGCCCTTGGGATCGATTCCTGTGAGAGAGGAAAGGGAAGAGGACTGGGCAAAGGGAGAAGGTGGGCTGCATGCAGTAGACATAGGCCTCCACCAATCCCGTGGGGAATGACGGAGACGGGATGGCCCATCAGAGTCGCCCCAGACTGAGGGAAAAGGGGCTGAGTCCCTGTGTGTCCCCACTCACAAGCCCTTGGGTGCAGGCCGCCCTTTGACTGGGGGGTGTCGCCATGGGCGAGGCTGCAAAGGGCAGTTTCCAGGGAGGGGCTCAGTTCAGAGCCACCTAGCACTTCTCAAAACTGGGGCAATGAGGACTTTGAACAGGAAGCTGCCCCTTGTGTTTTGGAATCCTGGGTATTGATTTCAACTATTTATTAACTGTGAGAACTTGGGCAAAATCATTCATTCACTCATTCCTTCAATTTTTTTTCTATGAGGGAATTTTTAATGTTTTTAAAAACTGTTGTCCTATGACAGTTGTCCCAATTTTCTCCCATTGCTCTCCCCTGTCCCACCCACCCCGTCTCCCACAGTTAATGCCCACCCTGTTGTCCATGTCCATGGGTCATTTATGCTTGTTCTTTAACTAGGCTCCTCCCCTTCTTTCCCCCCTTATCCCCCTTACCCCTCACCCCTCCCCCCTCTCTCTCTTCCCCTCTGGTCCCTGTCAGTTTGTGCCTTCTGTATGTTTTAAGTCCTGGGGAATAAAGAGATGAGGTGGTCAAGTTGAAATGAAGCCCCTCCCCTATGGGTACTGTATCTATAGTGTTGTTAGAGGAGAGAGGCAATACATAATTTCAAAAATAAAAAACTTACAGACTTTCATAAGCAATATAAAGTAATATAAGTAATATAAAACAATACAAACACATAGGGAAGGGGGGTGGGAGAATGAGTGTTAAAAGGGAAGAGGAGTCAGATGTACAAACCTGCAGTTGTAAAATAGGTCACAGAGTTGTAACATACAGCAGAGAGAATATAGCCAATAATCGTAGTAAGTGTATTGGTGTCAGATCATTGCCAGACTTATCACAGTGTTCACCCTGTAAGGTATAGAAATGTTGGATCACTATCTAGTACAGCAGAGACTAATATGATATTGTATGTCAACTATGATTAAAATTAAATTTTAAAAAAAGGATGAAAAAGATGGAACAGAGAATTCAGGTTAGTAATGAGAAAATATGTATAATGCTTCTCCAACTCTAATGTGGAAAGAGGTCTTGTTAAAGTTCAGATTATGTGTCAATAGGTCCGGGGTGGGGCCAAGATGCTGCACTTCTAACCGGCTCCTGGTTGATACTGATGCTGCTGGCCTGTGACCCGAAGTTTCAGTCGTGAGGTTGTAAAGGACACATGTGGGGTGGACCGGGGTCGGAGGGTCAGGTGGTGGGAGCAGGAAGCTACTCTAGATGGAGTGGTTTGTGTGAGGAGAGGATTTTGAAATAATACCTGAATAAAGTGAAAATAACTCATTTAAGTCTTAGTTTTCTCAACTATAAAATGGAAATAATAACCACCAAGTGCGGCACAGAGCAGGCACTCAATAAGCATTAGCCATTGTGGCTGCCCGCTCGCCCAGGCCCATCGGGGTTGCCCCGCCCGCCGCTGACTCCCAGCCTTCCATGTTTCACTCCTGCCGATTGCTGCCATGTCCTCGCCGTGTTTTCTATTTAAATTCCCAAGAGCAGGAATCCGACCGGTTCATCTCCGGGTGAGCCGACTGCTTTGGGCCTGGCCACTCTGTAGGCTGTGGTTCAGCCCGCCCATTGGCTTTGTTGCCCTTGACCGGCCCTTCACCTGCAACTGGAGGACAGCGGGGTCATACGGTGTGAATGTAGCTGTTTAAGGCTGCTCCCTTAGCAGAGTCTCTAGTGAGGCCCTAGACCGAAGTTTAAAGTGTGGGACCCATTAGGCCACTGGTCCCATTTCACTAGGGTCAGCTGTTTGTGCATGTATTTCTTCCAGTGGATTGTGAGTTCACGGATGGTAGGCACCTGTTTCTCCTGAGACCCGGTGGTGTTGGAACTATAGGCACTTAATACTATGGGGGGCAACTTGGCAATATTATGGAGGTGCCATGGGGCTGACATGATCAGGGGAGGGTTTGGAAGAGGAAGGTGACAAGCAGAGAAGAAATTTGAAAGACAAAGAGGATTACAGCACCTGGGGAGAAGACTGCAAAGAGGACCACTTGCATAAGCAAGGGTTTGGTGGTGAAAAGAGCAACATTTTAGAGAAAGACACAGACAATGTCTTGGCTTATTCAAGGGGGAAACCAAATTTAAGCAATATTTTTTCCTGCGTCAGATACTAATTGGCATTTTCTTTAGTTGTCCTATGTAAGTTGTGGGTACCTTACCCTTGTGAATGTGCGTGCACACACACACACACACCATGTAATAAGGGTAAAACATTTCATTAAAACATATTCCATTTGTGCATTTATTTCACTAGCTGCAGGGGTGCGGAAGCCCAATGCCAAGAGTAGGAAGAACATATGAAAAGGCAGCTTGCACAGAAAGTGGTTTTTTGCAAGGGTCCGCAGATCTTATTTTAAGGTCGAAGCCCCCCAGGTGTCCTTCCTCCTCTTTTCAACTGACAGTTGTGGTTGTGCAAGGACTTCTGCTGGCCCTGGTGAACGGCCAGCCCGGCTCGAACAAACAGCCCAAACAGCCGCTTGTGGCTGCGGGTTTCCTCCTGGCGCTGCCCAGAGGCAGCAGTTAGTGTAGGAGAGTTTGGGGGATGGAGGCTGGGTCAGACTTCGAGTGACTTCAGTTCCTTCATTTTCATTGCTGTTGTGACAGTTTTAGCTCCTCTCTTGGATGTCAGTTCTGCCCAAGGAGAATTTTGGAGGGGACAGCTGTTCCAACCTGGACATCACCTAGCTTTTCAGTGAATATTACTCTTGACTGATGGGGATGCCACTATTTTTTTGGTCTGTGGGATGTCATTGAAGTTTTCTTCTCCCCTGTCTTTCAAGGAAAGTTCTGCTTAAGTGAATGGCACAGGGGGCATGTCAAACCTGTTCAAGATCATTCCATACTTGAAAAGCTTTCTAACTAACCTCCCTCCTATAAATTTTTTACCCTAGAATCCTTATTGCACACCACAGTGAGATGAATTCCATTAATAACATTTTCATCATGTCATTACCAAAATTTCTGCGATTCCTTTTACTTCTAGGATACAGCCTTTTCTCCTTTCGCTCAAATTTAATTTTGCCTTCCCCAGTGTCGCCCCAATCTCTTTCCACCCTCGCACACTATTTTTTTTCTTTGTATACAAAGTCTCAAATCTATCCAGATTGGTGAACTTGCTGTCCTTCAGCAATATTCTGGATTTCCTGTAGCCAGGTCCTGACCCACATAGTTCCTTATACTGGCCATGAATTCCCATTTCCAGTCTCTGAATGCACTCTAGCTTAAGCCCGGCCTCCTCCGGCCCTCAGGATGGCTCTGCTCCCAAACTCTTCCAGCATCTTCCTGGACCCTTCACCACTGAATCTTAATCTTGTCTTATGATTTGCTGGCTTTTTTTTTTTTTAAACCTCACCTGAGGACATGTTTATTGATTTTAGAGAGAGAGGAGGAGACCGAGAGAGGGAGGGAGGGAAGGAAAGAAATATCAATTCGTTGCCTCTCCCACGTGCCCCAGATGGGGATCAAACTTGCAGCCTTGATATGTGCCGTGACTGGGCACCAATTTTGTGCCTAGGCTCTGTTTTCTCAAAACTATAAACTCCTGAAGGGCAGGGATATTTTACCTACAGCACAGGCCTCTGTGGTTTAATGAATTGCTAGCAGCTTGTATGAGGAACACTTAATTACAGATAAATTTTATTGAAGGCATACCTCAACAGTCTCACACTTGAAAATTCTAATAATACCAGCACTATGTATACTTGAAATAAATGAACTGTCTTATCAGTAGACTTGTATCTCAGGCTGATTTTTTATACATAGTCAGTTTAGTGTAGTGGGAAGACTTCTCTGAAGGGAGTGGAGAGACTGGGCTCTAATCTCATCTCTCCTGGAAATTAGCTAAGGTGTTTCTCATGAGTGAACCTGCTCCCCTGGGGTGCAGTTTCTCCAAGCTGTGAATTTTGGAGGATATCATAAATCCATCTTGAATTAATAAAGAAAGGACCAGGCCAGGGAAAGGTGTCATGTTTCTGAAAATGTCCAAATTTCAACGTTTGCCCCTGTTTTCCTCTATTTGTTTACTCTAGCTAGGATCACCCCCTCCCTCTTCCTCTCCCTCCCTCTCATTCTCTTTTCTTTTTTCTCCTTTAAGTGCTGGTAAGTCTGATAAGATCTCTTTCCTTTTATAACTTCCCTTGTTCTAACCACACTTCAGTATGTTCTCCTTAGATAAACATTTCTCATGCCATGAGTGCTGAGTGCTGCACACACAAGCTCCAGCTTACTTTGTTTCCAAAATCTTTCATTAAAAAAAAAAAAACTCTTAGCCCAAGAATACATCTTTCTTGTAATTAAACATTGCATTTCCACTCAAGAGTGCCAAGTCTTTAAAAAGCATGACCTCATTCATCTCATCCCCTGTCAGCTCACGGGGCTTCTGGAGATGAGGGTATAAGGGAAATGCCCGTTATGTCACCCCATTTACAGAGCGAAAATTAAGACCCAGAGCCCCTGGTGATTTGCCCAAGGGGTTTGTTGAGCCCTTGGCTAGTAGGGGAGCAGAAAGTGGGGTTGCTAGTTTCCAGCCATCTCTCTAACTACAGGCATAGGGACAAGTTTGAGCAGAATCTTATAGAGGCTAATGCAGCCGTTCCAGTCAAGAAAGGGGGCTGCCCCTGGGGACTGAGGGAGGTCATGAGTGAGTGCAGTGGTGTGCTCTGACCGACAACAGCTGAGGGAAAATGGATTCATCCACTCAGAGACTTTTCTAGAACAAAGGAAAGAGAAAAAATTCCGTTGAGGCAAGACCAAAGGGGAGAGAAAAAAGGATATGGGCCTCCTTGAACTTTATTTATTGGTATCTGATCCTAAACACCAAGCTATATTTATCTGTTTCATATCTCCCAACTTTGCCTTGAGACCTGACCAGAGACACAGATTTATCCTAAAGCTCATGTAGCTCAAGTTTCAATGCCTCTCACTTGCATGGGTCACTTCCAAGAACCTGGAAGGGCCTCAACAGAGGGTTCATGCAGCTGTATCTTTCTGTACAATTTGTAAAAGTAAGATTTTTTTTCTTTTTTTCCCTCTGCTTTTCTATATCTTCCAATTTGAGTAATGTACTCATTTAAAAAGACTTACAACACACTTATATTTATTATTTATTGCAGCATTCTGAATATTTGCCACTTTTTAAAATTTTATTTTTTTAAATTTATTTTTAAATTACTTTTGCCATGCAATATTATATTAGTTTCAGGTGTACTACATAATGATAGCCATTTATATACCTTACGGAGCGATCACCCCAATAAGCCTAATATCCATCTGACACCATAACTAGTTATTACAGCATTATTGACTGTATTCCTTATGCTGTACTTTACATCCCTCATGACTATTTTGTAACTGCCAGTTTGTGTTGCTTAATCCCTTCACCTTTTTCATGCAGCCCCCCAACCCTCACCCATCTGGTAATCATCAATTTGTTCTCTGTATCTGTGAGTTTGTTTCTGTTTTGTTTGTTGATTTTGCTTTTAAAATTCCACATATAAGTGAAATCATATGGTATTTGTCTTTCTCTGTCTGACTTATTTCACTTAGCATAATACCCTCTAGGTCCATCCATGTTGTTGCAAATGGCAAGATAATCATTCTTTTTTTTATGGCTGAATAATTTCTTTTTTTTAATGAGTTCCCCAAATTATACAAGGGTTAGGACTCAGAATCTGAATCTGCCCTTTGACAGGCCCCAAGAAACCACTCCTCTTCCTAAACGGGCCTGTGCTGCCTTAAACTGCCACCTGTGTTTGGCCTTCTCAGTCCTTACCATGCAATTGCAGTTCTCCACCTTAAGGAGGGAACTAGCCCTCTTTGCGTACCTCTTACATAACCAATGCTTTCACAAACACCATGTAAGTCCAGACATTATCAGGTCTTTATCAAAGTGGAGGAACAGGTTCAGGGAGGCCTGGTGACTTGGTGAAGGTCACATGGCTTGAAAGTGGCATAGACCCAATGGGAACTCATCCTTTTTGCATAAGTGGGAAGGACAAAAAGAGGATTCTGGGGTAAAGGGAAAGTTCTTTCCTTTTGCTCAAGCCATTTTTTGGTTTGTTTTCCTTTTCAGACCTCTTTACTCTTTTTTTGTGTGAATGCAATCAGTGCATACTTACGGAGTCTGTGGTCTCTGCGACACCTTGAGATAGGCACGCAAAATGGAAAAGTCAGTTCCTAGTAATTTAAGAGGGAGCAAATAACTATTCAAGTCAAATTGTTGTAACATTAGACAGTGGAGATATACACAGTGCTAACAGGTGTGCACAGGTGGAGATGATAGGAAAAAGTGACATGTGATGTGTACCTTGGAAAATATTTCAGTAGGATGAAGGCAATGGGAAAAGATGAACCTGTGAAAAGAGCCCAAAGACAGAAAAAATATGTAAGCAGTGTGTCCTTAGACCTGGGCAAGGGGACAGGGAGGTGCTGCACTGAGTCCTGTGCTTTATGAGGACAACGAAGCTCAAACTTTGGCATGTGTTAGAATTAAGGAGGGCCTGTTAAAACCCAGCTTCCTGGGCTCCACACCCTGAATTTCCCACTCATTCGTTCTGGGGTGGGGCCTGAGAGTCTGCTTCTAACAGTCTCCCACGTGATGCTGATGCTGCTGGTTCGGGATCACACTTTGAGTAGCACTGCTTTAAAGGGCCCCTCTATAGGGCAAAGGGCCTGTGGGGCCAAGGGGGTGGTGCCTACTCACACCTCACAAACCACCTTCTAGACTACCCTTTGGGTGTTTGGATTTGGAGGTCTTGGATTTTTCTTCTCACTCACCCCCCAGTCCATTAACAGGACCTGGTGGGCTGCTTCCCAGGTTTCTCTTTGCAAAGATGGGCTGTCTCACTGATGCGTGCGCCCTCTGTCCTGAGGGATGGCCATGGGGATCGCTCGTTGCTTCTAGTGTGAACAGAGCTGGGGCCCGCGGACTTGTGTGTCCGCACCTGTGTGGGCTGGCTCCTCGAGGCTGAGGTAAATGCTGGGGTGGGAAGAAAGGAGGGCAAGCAGTGGGTCAGGACCCAAAGGCCAGGTTTCCCCTCACTTCCATGTTCCAACATAGAGCGCTGAAGATCTGGAGAATTCTAAATCCAGGTGTGGTCTTCCAGGTCATTGTGAAGATATAGTTGTCAAGGCAGGAAAATGAAACCATGCTAGAATTCATGGTTTGTTCACTTGATTTATAATGTTTGAAAATTTGGGCATTTGGTACATGGCCCTCTATTTGTGCCCTTGTTCTAGGCCCTTCAAATGTTAGAGGTAGGCCTGCAGATAAGAATAAGTTGTACTTCATTCTAATTTTTATAAAAAAGAAAAGAGACACCTTTTTGCTTTTTTGCTTTCTACCTTGTTATAGATGTAGAAACTCTTTTCTGGCATTAGTGAGTCCCAGAAATGTAGACCTGCTCCTGCTTTAGGTGACATGCACAGGGATCATGGCCAACGTGCCACATGTATTTTTGTCTTGTCCCCTCCCTCCCTCCTCTTGGGGCTACCTCTTCTATCCCCCTCCCAAATCCTGTGACTCTAAACAAATGGCAGATGCCAGCTAAAAATGGCCCAAGGCCCCTCCCAGGACTACTCTTCTGGATAGTCAAAGCCACTGAGACCTTGAGTTTTGACATTCTGAGTGCCGTTGGATAAGGTGGGAGTGGAGCGTTTTGGGGGTACCCCTCAAATCCTATCACAATTGGGGCTTCTAACATGTGGGCTCAGGCTTGTCCAGGGGCAAGGTATCAAATGGGACAAGAATTTGTAAACATCAAGACACGTGGAAGTAATACAGGGCCATGTCGTGACTGGCAAAACTCAGGAGGTTCCTGGGGATTGATTAGAGGTCCTCAGGTTTTGATGGGCACCTGCTCTCCTTGAAGCTTGGTAACCAGACAGATTCCTTGGGCCCCGCCGCTGAGATTTGGATTCGGTACACCTGGAAAAGGGTCTCACAAGAGTTGACACGTTTACCAACCAGCTCAGCTCCTACGCCAGGTGGCTCACGGGACCCGGTGGAGACTCATTCTCATGTTCAGGGGGAGGATATTGCTTACAGGCAAAGAACAGATTTTTCGAAGAAGACAGAGAAGTCTTTGGGAGGCAGTAGAGGCTTGTTGTAGCCCACGTGAGCTCTGGATCCAGACCGGGGTCAAATCCCAGCTCTGCTAGTCACTAGTTGTATGACCTTGGGCAAGTTACCTGATTTCTCTAACACCAGTTTTCTCTTCTATAAAACAGGGTTGATACTCAGACTCTCATAGGGCTATTCTGCGGGTCCCATGAGTTAATCTATGTTAAGCGCTTAGGACAGTGGCTGGCACTATTAGCTATTGTTACTTGCTGTTATTACTGCTCTAGCAGGAGGAAATTTGATGGCAGTGGAGTTTGTCTAGAAATACTGATTTGAGAGGACTTCTGAAGAAAACAGTGCTGAAGGAGTGCATAAGCCTAAAATGTAGGAAGCTTTGGAGGAAGTGAAAGTAATTAGTAGAGCAGTGCATTTTCTCCAGCTGGTTGTGGGCAAGTACAGACCAAATCCCGCGTAACCACCGAAAGGGTCCTTCTCAGACCAGGGTTAGCTACGCTAATTACCCAAACACAATGCTTCCCTTCTGCTTGCAGGCAGTGAGGTCTCGTTAACACTATTGAGGGAATCTTCCAGAAAATGCCACATTCAACATCAGCACACCTGCTTTATACACCCTGAGCTCCAAATGGAGAAAACAAGCAAAAAAAAAAATTGATTTAAATTATGCAGGTGGAGGGTAATTAAATATTGATGTAATAATTATTAAATTATGCAGGTGGAGAATAGGTTTATGTGAAACTTCTGGAATCGCTGCAGGAGGGGTGTAGACAATGAAAAACCCTGCATGGGGCACTGAGCTGGAAGACAACACTGAGAAGTTATGGGTGGACTGGGCAGCCAGTTAACTTTGCATTCATCTCTAGGTAGTTATCTCTCTGGATGAGTCTATCCAAACCAAGGGCAAGGTTTCCCCCAAATGCCATTACTGCATAGAAGAGAAAGCCACTCTTATCAGACAGTTCTAGGAATTGAAAGAAAAAGATAGAAATGGAAAATGAGAATCTTCTGAATAATCATTTTCATTTCAAATTATCTTAAACAACCATTACCACAACCACCTCATTTTCATCTCTAAAGTAACATTGGTGATTTCAGAGCCAGAAAGAAAGGGCTCTGAAATGAACAAATGGTTGAGAGAAGAGCAGGAGGCAAGGCTTGAGGGACCGAGAGGGGAGCCATCCCGGGTCTGGACCAGAAATGTGTCTGTGGACTGTGGCCGGGGTAGGCAGGCTCTCCATGCACAGCTAGTTTGTTGGAGGAAAATTCTGGTTCCAAGGCAGTGAATTTTTATGTTTGACCATTTTGTCACTTGTGTCACTGAAAAAGAATGGGCCAGATGGTGGTCTCTAGTATGTTTTTCACAGTGTGGTGTCTGCAGAGGGGTTTACCCTAGTTGGCCATTAACAATCAGTCTGAACAGCTTAACTGAGAGTCCAATGTTGAAAGGCAAGAAAGCCAACTGCTGAAATGTCCTTTAATTTCAAATCTCAGATGAACTTAAATGTTCAGTTTTAAAAGCCAGAGTTGACAGTCATAGCCAATGGATATGATGACAGCTTCAATATCTGTTTGAATAAGCCATTTCGCCCACTCTCTCTCCATTAAATGTAAAAAGTTATGGTTAAACCAAAGAGTTCTAATGTGTTAGCATTCAACATTCTGACTTTGGTTTTGTGAGTTCTCACTTTTTAAGGTTAGATAGTTTAGAGGCTCTCAAACTTGAGAGAGCTTCAGAACCACCTGGGAAGCTCGTTAAAACGCAGATTGCTGGGCCCCACCCCCAGGATTTCAGATTTACTAGAAATTTGCATTTCTAACAAGTTCCCAACTTCCCAGCAAATTCTCTGCTTTTGGTGTGGAGACCACACACACTTTGATCACTGTTCTAAAACATCTGGTTCAATGGAGCTCTTAAAAATTTTTTTTAAAGCCATACATTCTTTTGAGAATCTGATGAAAGCTATAGACCCTTTCCTCAGGGGGGAAAAATATATACAGTAAACATAGACACTTGTAATTTTAGAGAATTTACCCCAAGGGGATTCCAAGGGTCTCTGTATACTTAAGAGCTTTTGTCCTGTCTGCAGCAGGGTCAGCAAATGTCCAGATAGTAAATATTTTAGGCCTCATGGACCATACAGTCTCTGCTACAATTATTCAACTCTGCCACTGCAGTAGGATAGCATAGGTAATATATAAATGAATGGGTATGGCTGTGTTCCCAAAAACTGTGTGTACAAAAACAGGTGCTGGGCAGTATTTGGCCCATTGGCTGTAGCTTGATGACCCCTGGTCCTGAGCCTGGATTTTAGAATCAAGTGTTAGCTGCTGTGCAGCCTTGGGGTCAACCCTTAACCTGTGTCAGCTTTGTGTTCCTCATCTGTAAAATGGGATGTAATGATTTTTGCTTTAAAGTATTGTGTTGAGAATTAAATGATATAGCCCACCCAAAGTTCCAAGCATTTCTTTTAAATGTTATTATTTTTATATTTAGTAATATTAATAATAGTAAATAAATGCTAGTGTGGAAACCCAGGTAATACTAGTTACTGTTGTTACTGTTATTAGGCTGAGAAGGTACATGAGAATTACCCATGTACAGATGAAGAAATGGGAATGGGACATTTCGTTCTTCAATTGTGAAATTAGAGGGATGGGTGTCTGGGAAGACCCTGTGTGTCCTGGCCACTGTCTTTCTCTTCACACTCATCCTGTGTCATGTGCTACTGACATCCTGCTCTCCTCCTAGATCCCTTTTCCCTGGGATGTTCTTTCTTCTCCCTACTCCATCCTTCAGGTCTCATTTCAAATGTCTCTTCCTTAGATAGTAGGTCATCTAGGACCTTGTTCTTTTCCCTCGTGACACTGACTAGACTCTGCGCTTATATATTCATTTATTCACTTGTTTTTTAAATGACTTCCCATTAGAACTGTAGGCCCTTTGAAGTCTGGACTCTATTTTGGTCACACTGTGTATCTGGAGTTTAGCACCGGGCCTGTAGATGCTCAGGAAATGTTTAATGAAGGAGTGAGCCAATTCTACCTGCGATTATTCTTGGCTCAGAGCAAAATAATGAAATTTACCTTGGGTGTCCTCTGTCAGTGCTCCTGTCTCTAGGCAGAGTTGCAGAAGGTGAGGGTGTTGGGCAGGGAGCTCTCTCAGGCAGTGCTGTGCTGCGCTGTCTTCTTTGCCTTAAACTCAGCTCTCAGTGCTCTCCTCCAACTGTCATGTAGCTATAGCTCAAACCAGTTCCACTCCATGGTGACAGGCCTTCTTTTCCAGGAACGGCTGGCCTTAACAGAGCTCTGGGGATGCAAAGCCTTCACACTAGAGCATAAGCTCTTTCATGGTTTACTTCTAGGCTAAGGTGGGTGGATGAGCAAGATGAACCATGGAAGGAGAAGTCATGCCTGGAATCCTTCATGTTGCATCCCAGTGTTGTCCGTCTGCTCTGAAGCAATATTAGGGCAACTGTTTGGATCTGAGAGGGCTTTGCTGTCCCTATAGGAAAACCACACCAAATTTCCCACACATACTAATATAAATATATTTTGCAAGTGGCACTAATTCAGTGGCTTCTTTCTTGTTCTTTTTGTTTTACTGTCTAATGATTTAAGCTCTTAATCCTGCTATGGTGGAGAAAGGGAAAGGTACGAAGAGTAATTATGGCTAACGATGGCTACATGTCTTGGTAAACTCATGAGCTCCTCAATCTCCTTGTGGTTGAATAGGGCAAAAATCCTTTACAAGCAGAGATAAGCTTAAAATTTAGTCACCAGCAATGAGGGCGAATGGGTATAGCAGAAGACCTTGGTGTACCATGTCCCATCTCCTTGACTCATCCCTGCTCTTAGCCATAGCTTTGCTTGATAGTGCTGTGCACTCCAGCAGCGTGCACCCCCACCCCCACAATTTAGCTTTAGCCAGGCATCCACACACTTTTATGCCTGACAGATATCTGCAAAGCTGTGGGAGTCTATTCAGCCAGTATATAGAGACAACCTGGAAGGAGGGGGGAGTTGACACCCCAGTGCCAACCCTCAACCAGTGGAGTGTGGGAGCTAGTGCCTCAGCCTTTTGCATTTTGAACAGATGATTCTGGGAGGTGTTCGGTATGTTTCTCAGAGGTCCCAGTGGTGTTGAGTCCTCACTGTCAGAAACCTGAATCACCCTCCTTTATAGAGTTTTTCTTCTCCCAACCTCACTTTCTCATTCCTTCACTCACGTTTTGTTTTGTTTTGAGGATGATGGGGCATCTCCCATATAAGCTACTTACCTCCAAGCCTTTTCTCTGCCTCAGCTTTCGGAGAAACCTAAACTAAGACAGAGTGATTTAGTAGTGATGCGATGATCTTAAAAATACTTTTGCACAAAAGAATGCTATTTTTTTTCCAAAGACAAAGGTGAAGGAAATTGCCTGAAACCAAAACATGGGAAATAGAAGAGATGGGTATTTACTCCCTGGAAAAAGGGCTCTAGGCCAGCACTCTCCAGTATGGGAGCCACTAGCCACAGGTAGTTATTGAGCACTCAGATGTGACTGAGGAACTGAATTTTTAATTTAACTTAATTTAAAATAATTGAGATAACTACATATGCCTAATGGCTACTGTATTGGACCACACAGCTATAGACATTACTTAAAAAAACAAAAAACAAAACTCCTTCTGGAGGCTAAAAAGATAAATTTTGTGGCTGATTCTACTAGTTCCATACCTAACATCTATTCTTGCAGAATCCTGATCTCCTTCAGTGTGTTTTTGTGCCCAGTTAAGATACACAGATAAAACCCGGTTTCCCAGACTTCCTTGCAGCTGGGGGTGGTCATGGGAGCCTCCCTGCCCATGTGAAATACGACATCCAGAGCAGAGAAGGCGTCTTACTGTTTGCCTTCCCCTGTTACTTTCTTCCTGCCTGACCGTGCATCATGCTTGGAGGTGCAGCAGGAAGAAAGCTGCCTGGGAAGAATGGTGGAGCCCTAAGATGGAAGAAGCCTGAGTCATAACATCTTCCTTGATTTGCTGCACTGACCCTGGCCTCCTTACTTCCAGGCTTTGTGTTGATTGTAACCATTGGTACTTGCAACAGAATGCACCGTGACTGGCATAGATTATTTTAGACAGGCTGTAGTTGAAGGTAGGCTAATACTGCTATGTTCAGCCTTCATGCTGGAGACTGGGAGGTATTGGAGTTGGTTGTAAAGCTCTGCATAGGTATTGCTTGGAAAACTTGGAAAATGAGTAGAGGCTGCAGCTGTAAACTGGAAAATGTGATCCTTTCTAGGCATTCAGGCTCAGAATACCAACCATTAGGGGATAGTAGCAGTAACTTGGAATAATATAGGGCTGTCCCTTCCAAGGATCTATTAGAAGTCTCTAGATGTCTGAAAACATGTAATCTCAGAGTGAAAGATGGATCTGCGCTGGCGGGGCTAACACACTGCCTTCGGGATAGGGAGCGGGGCCTCGGGCAGGCCAGGGAGAACCAGTGCAGGCCTTGCCCTGGACAGATAGCCTCCCACCCACTTCATCGCAGTTGCGATAGACAGTTTGCTGAGAAATTGCACAGCTCCCATGTAACCCATTTTCAAGGACTTGGTAGATGTTTGGGGGACCACGTTTTTTTCTTCCTACCACAGAGATCGCCAGCTAGCCAAAACACACACACGTCTGCCACGGGAAAAAAGATATCTCGCTCTCTGAGGCTTTCATTGAATGAAGAGATTTTTGAGCTGAGCTCCTTAAAATATCAATGCTCCATATTACTCCCCAGATACAGATATAAATCTTTGTAACGGTGCACTTTACAAGCAGCACTCTGGAGTCTTTTCTTATTGGTAATCACAGTGTTTCCTTATTAATACTGTAAAAAATGTAAAAGGCATAAACATTTTGCAATCTATCTGTTCTTTCTGTGCGGGCATACATCAGAGGCTGCCTTAAGCATTCCTAATGGTTCACCCATCACATTTTTTACGAGTTTATATGGGAAGAAAATTGTACCAGAAAACTGAATTCAATGACTGCTATTCTATGAATAAATTCTGTTATCTTTGATACTCTGGGTATAATAAAAACATACAAAAGTTAAATTTCAGCATCCTTGCAGAGTTATGTCAACTGTTTTTAATGTCAATAAGACACTGCAGTTTCAACCAATGTCTTTTCCCTCCAAAAAATACTGCTTGATTTTCAGGTTATGTTTTCATTAAAACAAGTTGTTTTTAACAGCGCGATGTTGTGTATGTTTGCTAATTTATGTATACTACAAGGTCTGATCAAAATGAAGAGTTATAATTTTAAGACATGGAGCTCAGTAAAAATCCATCTATACTTTAGATGAAAGATTAAAAGTCAGGTGTCCATAAAATGTGTTTTATATGAGTTAGATAAGAAAATATCTTGGGAGAGTAACTTTGCTCAAGCAGAGTCTTATATATTTTTATATTTACACACATCCCCCTGGGATTAGAAGGAATATTTTACATTGTATCCGTTTTAGGTATATTCTATAAGTAAGATTTTTGCCTCTATCTATAACATTCTTTTCCTCAAAAGCAGTTATCTAAATACTTTGAAACAAAGAGTAAATTTTCCTCAACTATCTAATTCAGTATTTGCAAATTGATTCCCTGTGCTTCCTCTACATGATAAAACAAACAAACAAACAAACAAACAAAAACTATAAGCCACTCCTTTACCTATGATAAGCCCGAAGCTCAGAAAGTTTCCCCCGGGTATTCACCCATAGGCTCTCAATTGCCCACCCAAAGATCTGTCGTCTTCCTGTGGGGGTAGGGTGTGTGGATTTTTACCTCCGAAAGATCCAACTTACCTAAGCATCCATTTTCTTATTTATGGCTTAATTGCCAAGACACAGAAAATCTAAAGTTAACATCCCAAAGATATTCAGGACTTCCAAAGCTCTAAAGAACCTCTTCTGCTGGTATTCCCGTCTGCCCAGCATGCTCTCCTGAGCCCATTAATATAAGCTATAAAGCCAAGAAGATATATTGCCGGTGCTCGCTAGTGACATGGACTCATTCCCTGAATTTTCATGACCCCCCAGACTTAGTTTTTAACATTTGCAACCTCAGGGTTTCTACCTTCTCTTAATCTTTGCCTCAAGGGAAGTTTTTGCCTTGTGCCCTGGCCTCAGGCTAAGTCTTAGCCCCTCTGCAAGTAGGAAAAGGATGAAATGATTTGGGCAAAGTACATTTGAGGTTTGTAAAACAAAATTTATTCCTAGGTCTATGAGAGTAAAAAAATAAAAATAAAAATTCCTTTTCCGGAAATAAACGGGTAATTGAAATAAAAGTGCCTCCTTGCCCTGAATGTGTGTCCAATGACCTGAGTTCTCTGTTTGATTGTGAAGGCAGGCTTTCAGTCCCTGCCACAGGCGGAGATTTCCCCAGAAAAATTAAAGTCACAGAAGGGGGAGGCAGGCTGAGGAACAGGTCCATTAGGTGAGCTGTAGGAGTTTTACTAGATCCACCCTAACTCCTTTTAGGGCGCTCATGGGTTTAGTTCCATGACTGGGCTAAAGCACCTTTTCCGGAGCTACCCGGCCAGATGACTCCATTTGAGAAAATGAATGTTTTGTTTTCTTTTAAAAGTGTACCCGAAGATGCTTATTGTGAAGAAGATTCCAGAGTTGGCATCCTTGGAGGTTAATCCTGATTAATAGGTGCTTGGCTATATAATTTTGGCTGCTACTTGAGGTTGAGGTTCTGGCCATCAGCCACCCTGCAATTATCACCAAGTCTCAGGGCACACCTATGGGCACCTCTGTATGGAGGAGGTGGCTCAACTGAATGGCATAAACAACACCTGATAACCAGGAAACACTCATTAAGCATCTCATCTTCCAGAACGTCACGATCCTCTCTCTCAGTTTTCTGTGCCCATTGGCATCACAAAGGGGCATTTTGTTTTATTTTTTGAATGACATTTTCTAAAGTTTTTCCTTGGTGTGATTGTCAGCACTAAGGAGAAAGTAGAGTTAACATTGCTTGAGTGTTTTCAGCTGGAGAAGTTAAGCCAACATGCCATGGAAGTGCTTACATTTAGACATACGTTGGACCGATTGGGACGGAACTGTGGGTAGCTAAATTTTTTTCAGAGATTTGTTTTTAGTATTTTAATTTGATAAGCAGGAGCAACTCTCTGTAGTGTCTCTACCAGCTCCTGGGGGATGTCTCTATTGTGCCTTCTGTTTAGATACAACAACCTGTGAGAGTTCTGTGTCAAAATATAAGAACTCCCATAAAGGTTTCCAAGATAGCAGTACTCTTAGCCATTTTGAATTTCACTCGAAATCCCTGGTATGGAAATTTGCACAAATGACAGCTTCTTACGTAGCCTAGATGACACGGGCAGTTGAAGGTGTCAGAGACACCTTGGGCTTCTGGCTCCCACGACTCTCCTGCCCTTTTTCTGATTCACAAAATTGCCTGGGAGTGACTTTGAGGACCTGATTGCATTTTTAACAAATTGGGGAAGGCCTTATCAAGCACTTTTTCTTTGTATGTGTAGAGCACAGTGTTAGTTGTTAGGATAAAGGAATGTTACGGTATAGGTCTAACTGCTAAAGAAATTTGTAATCTAGGTGGAGAGTTAGTGTCAGGTCTAACTTAGATACCAGTGCAGTAGCATCCACCATATGATTGTAATTTAAGAGACACTGAGAGGCTTCCAAGTATTTTATCTGTACCAAGACTAAAAGCCAGCTCCAAATTCAACCCCAATGCGAGGTCAGCCTCAATCCGAACCCCACCAGAAACAACAATAGATTTCTCATATTGAGGGCCTTGAACATGGCTGTGATGTGTCTTTTTTGTATGTGATGTTATTTAGTTCTAAAGTGCATTCAGCTTTGACCGTGCTTTCTCTTCTCTGCCAGTTCCTGTGCAGGTCCCAGGCAGCCTCTTGCACAGGCTTGGGTTGAGATGGATGACCACTCAAGCCACTAAACTGCTGCCCCCAGTTCATAACTCCATGTTCCCCAAACCATCCCAAGAGTGATAAGACAAGGCTTCTACATGTTTTAGAAATTTGATAATGCTGTGACTGAAAAGAAATCTGAAGTAACACCCTGGGAAATTAGAGTCCTCCATTTCCTCAGTCCCCAAAGGCCTCTGATCATCCTGGTGAATTTTAAAGATAGAAAAGTTCTCAGATAAAAGTCTCAACCTGTCCCTCCTGTGCCTATAGCTCATGTACCAGATGGGCTTCAAGCTCCTCTCTCTGTGAGGTCTCACAGGCGGCAGGTTTTGTGTGGCTGTGAAACAGACAGAATCCTCGCAATAGCTGACTTGGATTTCCACTGCATTCTGGGTTTCTATCTGCACAACTACAGAAACTGTCAGGAATCCCTGATGGACCTCCACCTCTGAAGTGTCAGCACAGGTTCAGAGTGTGAATTCTCCAGAAACCTTTATGTCAAGGCTACTGACATATTCATTTAATCTGGCTTTCTCCAAACTACAGATTGTTTCGGGAATAGAATTTGTGAAGTGTGCTCAGAATTCTTTTTTGTTTTTTGTAATCAGAGAGGGAGAAGCTACATAAATTTATATCAAAGTAGATCATATAGTTACTTTGGAAACTTTCTTTGGTTTTTGTGGTTCCTACTAAAATATGGAGAGACACCCTAAGTATTCATCTGTGTGACATAGAAAAAGGACCCTAGAAGTTGTACTTTAAAAAGTCATAATATGGTCCAAATATTGGTTGTATGCTATATGCCACTTTTCATACATTTATTTTCCTTTTTAAACAGCCCTGAAACACCAACATTAAGAGTTCCACTTTAATTGATAAACTGAGGTTCAGGTGAGTTGAATAACATGTCCCACTTTATTACATCAACCTCTCATACACCCTTCACTAGCACTTTGCTCCTTTATAAGTTATTTTCAACAAATCTCAGAAACCTTAGACACTGTGAGAATACTTCATGTGAAAAGAAAAATTACTTTTTTTTCCAGCTTTCTTGAGACATAACTGACAATATAACATTGTATAAGTGTAAGGTGTACATGTTGGTTTGATGCACACATACTGCAATACGATGACCTCTGTTACCCCAGTAGTGTTAGCTAACACGTCCAAGGCATCATACCAATTACTTTTTTTTGACTTGTGATGAGAACATTTAAGATCTACCTCTTAGCAACTTTCAAGTATATAATATCATATTGTTAACTATGATTGCAATACTGTGCATTAGATCCCCAAAACTTATTCATATTCAGGTTGGTTGTTTATACCCTTTGGCCAACATCTCTCCATTTCCCCCACCCCCCAGGCCCCGGTAACCATCATTCTACTCTCTGCTTCTGTGAGTTCAGCTTTTTAAGATTCCACATGTAAGTGAGATCATACAGTATTTGTGTTTCTCTGACTTACTCCACTTAGCTTAATGCCCTCACGGTTCGTCCATGTTGTCACAAAAGGCAGGATTTCCTTCTTATGGCTGAATAATATCTGCACACACGTGTGCGTGTGTGTGACATCTTTATCTGTTTATCCACTGATGAACACTTAGGTTATTTCTATATCTTAGCTTTATGAATAATAAACATTGGAGTGCAGATATCTTTTCTATATTCTGGGGTTTTATTTTTTGGCTAGGTACCTAAAAGTGGGATTGCTGGATCATATGGTAGCTCTATTTTTAATTTTTGGGGGGGAACCTCCATACTGTTTATCATAATGGCTGAACCAATATATATTCTCACCCACAATATACAAAGGTTCAACATAAAAATTATTATAGCCTTAAAATAGGGGGCTCTTTTTCTCATGATCTCTTTCTCATTTAGCACCATTAAGGGAAACTTGTAAAAGTCCTAGGAAGGCTATAAGAGGATGTGTTTAAGACAACTGAAGCACAGCACTGCTTATTTGTGTCCACTGAAATACATAAATAGAAACTACAGAAGAAACCCAATAGAAGTGTTAATATTAATTTTGCCAGAAGAAGACAACTTCTTGGCTCCCTGGTGGGAAGAATTCAGTGGTTTAGCTAAGTGTTGGTGCTGGAGTTAGTTAGTCCTGTCATTTGGCAAAGAGTCAGTGACTAGAGTTGATTAGTTGCAGCTAACCACTGGCGTGCTGGTTAAACTGGGGAGAGGGTAGAATGGGGGCTTGGGAAGTCTGATTTGTGGCATGTGTCAGTTTCTGAGGTATAAATACCTCACCAAGATTGATTTTATGGTACCAAAGTTTTAACCATGGGCTCACAAAATTCTTGAAAATTAAATAGTTGGGTTTTATAAGCTGGTGGGATCTGGCCCTAGCATGCCAGTGCAGCTCTTCTCTGTGAACTGAAGGCCCCAGGTCTGGTGAAAGACATCTCAGGTACCCTTCCTATCTGTACCTGCCCAGGATTTCCCAGGTGGATTCCCATCATGGGGATGATGCTGAGTCCACACATCACATTTCCCTCTACAGTGGCTGGTGATTAAGGAAAGCTCTTTTCATGGAAAGCTCTTTTCATGGAAATCTCTCAAATGTGCAGAACCTTGTGCAAGGAAAAGAAAACAGTGAAAAGGACTATACAAATGAAAGGTGCCAATTTATCAAGGAGATCTCAGATGAAGAACAGATTAGAAACAATGCCCCAACTCATATTACTCAATAGAAAAGAAAAAAACCCAAGAAAAAGTCCCCCCAACAAACCCAAATAACCCAATTTAAAAAGAGGCAAAGGACTGAATAGACATTTTTCCAAAGAAGACATAAAAATGTTCAAGAGAGCCCCGGATGGTCTGGATCAGTTGGTTGGAGTGTCATCTTATAACCAAAGGGTTGTGAGTTTAGTTTCTGGGCAGGGCACATACCTAGGTTGTGGGTTCCATTCCTGGTCCTGGTGCGTACAAGAGGCAACAGATCGATACATTGGTGTTTCTCTCTCCTTCCCTCTTTCCCTTCCTCTCTCTCTCTAAAAGCCATGAAAAAATATCCTCTGGTGAGGATAAAAAAATTTAAGAAAATGGTCAATAGATACATGGCCAGTCGACATCACTAATCATCAGGGAAGTACAAATCAAAACCACAATGACATAACACCTCACACTTGTGAGGATGGTTATTATCAAAATTTTGCTAGTAGCATAGAGCTTAAATGTTCTCACCAAAATCAAAACAAACAAAAAGAACTTTCTGGTGAAAAAAAGAATGCCTAAATAGCTTACAGTTTCAATTTATTTATTGTACACGGGATGTGGTTAAATGATGTCTTATATCTTGGGATGAAATAAGAATTAGAAGATTCCAAAGCGGGCGTGTTTTGGTCTGAAATGGGCAGGTATTGGTGTGGAGGTGGGAGCGTGCTTGACTCATCTCCGGTGACCAGCGTCACTACGAGAAGAAAGGCTGGGCCACCAAGGGGCGTGTTCAGGTGTGACCAGGCCGCTGTGGTTCTTTCTTCTTCCCCGGTGTCCTGGGATGCCTAGTCCAAGCATGGCGAGTTTGTCTTTTGTGGTTGAGTTAACAGAATTGAAAGATTAAATATTTGGGAAGGCACCTAGGTCAGAACATAAATATCCTTCTCAGTGTCCCTGACACATGATCACCCCGCTTGGGGTTCATTGCAGGGGCGCTCCATTTCCTGAGGCCCCTACTTACATTTTCAGGCAGTTATATTTGTTAGGAAATTCTTCCTCAGGCCGAGCAGAATCTTCATCTCCGTAGCAGCTTTTGGTTCTTCTCTGGATGCACAGGACCTGGGATAGACACACGACTTCAGAAGTGGTCATATGCATTTCGGTTGAGTTCTACAAACATTTCCCATGTGTTTACCATGGCCAAGATACACAGATGCACTAGCCTTGCATGTGGACTTGAGAAACTCAAAGTCCAGCAACCCAGAGAGGTTCATAAACAGATAGTTTAATTCCATTCTAGCATTCCGTAATAGGGGCCTCCTTTGTCCTGGTGAGTGTCTTCCCTTCCCCCACCCCATGCTGACAGCAGGGCTGTCCATGCGCTAACAGGAGCTCATCATTCTGGCCAACAACTGGCTGGTCTGAGGTGGCTCCCCAGCCACCCTGTAGTAAATAATCTCAGTATTCTGCCTGCACAAACCAAAGCTGATGGTCCAGGGTAGGCCCTTGACTAAAGCTGGCCCCTCAAAGTTCTTTCTGGGAACTTTAAAATTTGGTATTAGACAGGATATAAGCCGGTCTCTGTCTAATCACTGGCCCCCTAGTGCCTGCACACCATGCAACTGCTGTAGCCCTGTTTGCTGTTATCCTTTACTGGGAAAGAGTGAAACAGATGTAGAGAGAAAAGGAGAAATGAGAGCAATGAAGAGAGGTCCTGGCAGCTTTCTATTCCACACTTCTGGTTTTCCTTGTCTTAAATTGGTTTAAGCTTGGTTTCTGTTTGGAGGGGGGTGTGGAGGGTGGGGATTAGTCCCTAAAGAAAGGGATTAGAAAGCACTGTTGATGCTCCAAATCCCAGCCCCTTTGCTGGGGGCAAACTTGTCTCATGGACATAGCAGAGAGACAGGCTGAGTATCAAAAAGAGGAAAGAGCCTGTGACATTTGGTTGGGGGTCAGTGAGAGGTGGAGAATGTAAGACAGGAATTCAGGTGGGGACAGGCATGCCCGTTGGAGTGGAAATTGTTCTCTTGGTGAGACGTTTATATTCACCATTGCTCCCGGTCCTGGGGGCATCATGTCTGTTTACCCTGGGTCTGCTGTTAAACCTGTTAGCTTCTGGGTGGTTCTGTAAACCTGAGGATGGAGCCCTGTCTTTGTTAATAGAGGGCTTACTGTATAACTGACACTCATAAATAAATGTGTGTTTTTATATATTACGTATGTACTTTCAAATCTATCTACATATAAATCTCGTAGGATTATCATAAAGTTGGGAATTCTTACCCACATGTTACAGATGAAAACCAGAGACTGCAAAGATCGATAAGTCGCCTGAGGTTCACACAACTGTAGAATGAGAGTTTGAATGGGAACCCAGTTTCTGATGCCAAACTCTTTGGAACATCCCTTTCTTTCTAGAGAGAAAATCTGGTCCCTTGCAGCTGTGCCCGGGTTGGGACTTGATGTAGCAATGGCTGTCTCGTAATGTGGTCTGGAGACTGTGCTCCCTGGGAGAAACTCTTGCCCATCCTTGGCCCTCCCTGGCACCCAGCCTCTGTCCCCTGCATAAGGGAGGAGAGAGTGTTTCAGGGAAGGTCTCTTCTCTGGCAAAAGCCCAGGACTCAGCAGGCTGAACCTGAGTCCTACAGCCAGGTGCGTCCGGCCTGAGTCACCATGCCGGGCCAGGTGAGGCTCTGAGGTGACACCTGCCTGTGGTTGGCAAGACTTCTGAGAGGGCTGCCTAATCCCAAATAATAATAATGACAACAATAGTGGTGATAATGGAAGGCTTTATGTGCACAAAGTGTGGTTCAATCCCAAAAGGTCCAGGAACTCTACAAAAGGTCCTGATAAGTGTTATTATCTCTTGGGAGGGCAACAGGTTTACCTTGTGGGCAAATTCTGTGTGGGGAGGCAAAGAGCCTGAGAGATAATGAGAGCAGGTAGTAATAATGACAGCAAATGCGAAGGCCTGTCGCCAGGAAAAGGGACAGGCAGAATGCCACATGTGGGGGACTAGGATTAGTTCCAGGAGAACTTTTCTTCCCTGTTTCTCTTTGGACATGAATTGGCAGCAGCAGAAGAGAGAGACATGGTCACGTTTTAATGCAAAGGGCTGAGCCTGGTGGGAGGCCATTTGCTCTGCGTGTGTGGTCTGCAGATTGCGCAGTCGCAGGTCTCTGGGGGCTGGCACGTAATGGTAGTCAGTGAAAATGGTCAAGGGGAGAGCAAACAGAGTGCAGGTAAAAGGAGATAATGACAGCAGATGGCAATTCATGCGTGGCTTCAGTATTGGAGGATGATAAGGAGGGGTGGCAACTGGGGCAACCCGAAGGAGAACACATGCCCCTACCGAAGGGGGCAGCTCTGCTCAGACCCAACCAAAGCTGCCCCTATGTTGCCAGATCTTCCAGTTTTGGAAAGAAGCTGGAAATCTAAATTTTTGTAGAAAACCTCTTGAATTTGAAATATTGTTAACTAATTTGAACATTTCTAAGTGCTGTTGGTCTATGGCCTACCTGGTTGGGGTCTCTCTTGGAAGGTAACCGTTCAATTGTTTTAAAATTTTAAGAAGTTTAGCCTCATTATACACATGGAGTTGGCCGAGACAGAGCAGGCCCACTGTGCACCCCCACCCCAAACCCAACCCGTGTCCCCAAGATTATAAAGCAAACCAGTGGGAAGGAGGGCATATAGTCCGGGTGCACGTGTGTCCAGACATGGCATGGAGTGTAGGCTGGATGGGGATGCCAGGTGTGGCCATGAGTGTGGTCGGGTTAGAACAACAAAAAGGAGCTTGGTAGAAGGAGGGGCTTGTGAGGGAGATCAGGCAGGGCTTCTGGAAAGAAATGGCAACAAGGACAAAATGTTGTCCGTCTCTTTTAGCTTCCCCCTTCTTTTCTTTCTACTGCCTTACCATTCATTCTCTCCTTCTCTCCCTCCCTCCCTTCCTTCCATCCTTCCTTCTACTGATATACCCAGCCTCATCCTCTCTGCTGGCTCGTCTGCGCCCGCCAGAGTCTGTGCAGCAGTATCATCTTTGTTCCCATTTCATAGATGAGAAAACTGAGGTTCAGAGAAGTTATATCATTTGCTTCAGATCACAGGACTGGCAAAGGAGCAGGAATGGGATTTTTACTCCTAGCTCTCTTGTCTCATTATTTCATATTTCTGAATGATTAGTATGATGAGTTCCAAACTTCAGTCACTCTTTCTGATTTGTACCATAATTGTTTCTCCCGAACTACTATTTACTTTATAGTTTACATTAAACCGACTCATTTTTTTCATATTAAATAATTTATTCTGAAGAGAAAGTCGTATGAATGTAATGAATAGAAAGTCAGTATTCCTTGCCACAAATAGGAAATAACTGTAACATTAAATGTCAGACACAAACCAACGGTATTCAAAATCTAGTTGCATGTAGTAGCCTGGCCAAGTCTCTGAGCCTGAGGTCAGCTCTTTCTTTGTTAAAAAGGGAAACTTGCAAATGTCAAGAGGTGTTAAAGACCTGGTAGCACCAACGTGACACTTAGCTTTGAATCTTCATAGACTTTAAAGATAATTGAGCCTTTTGGGAATAACTTTCTCACTATGAGATTTAATCTCATTTAATGGTATCCATCTACACGTCAAATCATTGCACATCATCCATGGCGCACAGTGAAGTGTACCATTGTTTGTTTTCTTTTCTCCTTGTTTTCCTTTTTAAAAGACAAGTGTCCTTCCTGCCACAGCCCCCTACCCCTCAGGGTCTCCAGGAGCATTCCTGGCAGGAGAGCAAAGGAGTGTGAAGCTTCGGGACTGGATCACAGAGCGCAGAGGTGGCCGTTGGGGTTTCTGCAGTGCACAGTAACAATCCTTGCGTGATAACTGGCAGAGGTTAGACTTTGCTTTGCTCTCAGCACCTGCCTTTCATTTCCTCTCCTTTGTGGGCCACTTCAGCATCGATCCGTGTTTCTGTCTCTCACTCTTCATGAACGCTCCCTTACTTTGTTAATCATGTTTAATGATATTTTTATATTATTACCCAACATAATAACTTTTAAGGTATAGCAAAGAAAGAGGCTTTAGAGATGCCTCAATACTGGCGAACCTGGGGGGCTTGAGCCTGCGGCGTGGGTGCTGAAAGAGAAGGGAGTTTACTAGCTTGGTGCTGATAGCACTGGCCGTCTGCAGTGAGCAAAGGATGTGGCTGGAGGGCAGTTCTAAGGCAGGATCAGAGGCAGATTGAGGTCAGTCGAGGCCCCAGGCGCAGAAGAAAATACTGGGCCCCTTAAAAAAAGAGAGAGAGACAGGGAAAATAAAAATACCTGCCGGTGCGCCTGCTGTCAAATCCGCCTCTGGGCAGGACTTAAAGCTTCGTGAAAATCCTGAGTGCAGACCCCCACCTCAGATGAGCAAGGCTGGGGAAGGCGTCCACACTACATCTAGGTCTCCCATGCATGTTGGGCGGGGGTCCTCAACTCTTGAGAATGAGCCTTTACTCTGACCCTTCTCCCTGACTTGAGAATGTGCAAGAGTGGAGACTTGTCTGAGAAATGTTACCCACCCAAATGATGTATTTGTTGACCCAGCTCTGTATATCCCTAATTTGCACATCAGCTAGAATATGGCTTTTTTGAGTCAAATGATTTGTGTGTTAACTGCTCTACTTTAATGATCACGATTTTCATGATTTATCATGTACATTTTAGCATCCTGATAAAAGAAACCCTCTCAAAATTCAGGAGATTATCACCTGAATCTGCTTTGCAAGTGATTTATTTCTGTCAATATTCCAGTGAGAGGGAAACATTTGTTTATGTGACACACACTGGAGATTTACTAAGAGCAAAAGATGCCCCTATCGAAACACAGAGAACTCCATATGAAGGGTTAAAGGAAGAAGAAAATTGTAAGACAAAGTTTGACTTTCTCTGAAATTTAGTGTAGTGTCTTTCCATGAGGCCCAACCTTTAAAATTTGGCTTTAAACAAATAAAAAGGCATCTAGCAACTTTTTCAAAACAGATTTCAAAATCTCATTCAAAACAAAACTCAGAAAACTTGATTTCTTCTAGAAAATGTACATCTATTCCAGGCAAGATACTAGAGATACTAGGCATACATAAATTATAAGGTGTAGTCATGGCTTTTGGGTGATTTATAATCACCCAAGGGAAACAAACATAAACATGATGATGAAAGTAGATTAGAGAAATTGAAAAGTGACAGGTGACCCCACAGTCTGGACAATTCGTTTTATATCAGCTGGCAGAGGAAAGGGCTGTGGAGGACATGGCATTTGAGTTAGTTCTTGACAGGTGCATAGGATTTTGCAAAGAGGAGGAAAAGGAGGTTAGAGGTAGAGGGAATGGGAACAAAGACAGACAAGAATGTGCACACCTGCTTTGCAGATGGGACTGATGATGGGAGTATCGTACCTGTTTGAGGAAAAATAACAGAGTATAAGGGTAGAAAGGTGGGTAAGAGCCCCATTGTGATGGTCTCCAAATGGTGCTTGGATTTTATTGAGCCGATCACGGGCAGCCATCATACATTCTAAAGAGATCAGGCAAGAAGCTTTTTATGGTGTTTACGTCGGCCTAGGTAAAATTATCTATTATCTTTCATGTATCTTACACCAACTCTGTTATCTTATTTTGTCTTCTAATACGTATACAGAAATAAAGGATTTTTTGTTTGTAGAGGCTCAATGCATTTGTCACACAAACAACTCAGGTGGTTCCAGCAAATGAAGTCCTGAAATATAGCAGAAGGACTGAGAAAGGACTGTCTTCAATTTAGATTTTTGGTTCTCATTTTTTCAACATGTGGGACATTACTGAGATGGAAGTAGGGGAAGAGTAAAGAGGTAAGAAAACCATATTTGTCATACTTTTCTGCTTCTCCACAAAAGACCGATTTTTTTTTTTCTTTTTGTGAGGCTGTTCAGATCAAATTAAGCAGTAAATATATCCTAATTGTGTTGGGCTAGACTGAAGATGGATCCTTATCTTAGTATTACAATTACATGGTGTAATAATCTACACTTCCAATTATATCATTCCTCCTTCCAAGAGGAGGACACCGAGCTGGTCAACAGATTCTCAGTCATGCTCAGGAAGAAACGTGGCTGCTGTTACCAAAGGGGAATAGCAGACGTGCTATCATCAATGTGTATGCTGCCCAGTTGCCTTTAAAGACATCCCCATTCCTTCCAATGGAGGGAAGGCAGAGGGACTGACAGACCAACTGATGGGGGGCATTTCATTATAAATATAAGACTGTGGTGATGGCTGCTTTTTGAGACATGGATGCTTGCTCAGGTCACCGGTGGCATTGCAGGCATGGGGATGATGGTGGGGAGAGCAGAAGTAGACCTCTTCCAACACTGTCATCAGAAGAGCCCGCTTAATTAAAGCTGAGTTTTTTTATCAAGGTAGATGGAACACGTCCTGGCACCCTCTTGTTCAGCCTTTCCCATACTTCCTCTCCCCCCCCACTTGCTTAGAACATGTTCCTCCCTATGAATCGCAAATGAGAAACATAATCTATAGTTTTCAGTCTTTTAATTTTCAGATCTGGTTTTGAACAAGTCATAAGAAAAACAAAGTTGTAAGGCTGTTCCCTCCCTCTGTTTTTCTTTCTCCTTTCAAATTCTCTCTGGAATCTTTGTATCCAAGCTCCCTGGGGAGGCACATTGACACTGTGGGAAACACGCCATTTTCTTCTATGTGGTGGGAGGGTATTTAATTGTGAGTTAAAAAAATAATGATCTGTAGCTGATTAAAGAACTAAGAGAGCCTCACACTTTGAGCCCTTTAAGTGGGTAATTCTTTTAACTGGGTAATTCTTCTAAGCGGGTAATTCCTTTAAGCAGAACCCTTCGCAGCCCTGTAAAACTGAAGACCATCTAGGAACTCTTGAACTGTTTCAAATTGTTTTCAAATGGGTCTGAATGCTGTTGAGAAATGCATAATTTACGACCTTAACACTTGATTAGGTGTTAAACGACTGTCGGGAGAGATGTCCTTGGTAATCCAGTTATCATCTAGACTCTAATTATCACTTCACAGGAGAAGTAAGGCTAGGTAATTGAGAACCAAAATTCTTTAAGGGCTTGAAGTGGCCATTTTCTTATGCAGTTAAGCAAATTATTTCTCTACCTAGAAGGTGTCTAATTGATATCAATTGATGAGAAGGAAGAAATGGTGTTATGACTTTCAGGAGTGAGTGAGTCAGGGGGCTCCAGCTAAGGCAACAGGAAGTTGCATCGAGCACTAAGAGGTTGCCCCTATTTAAAATTTTCGCTTTATTTAAAATATGTGTTAAAGGAGGGAGAGAAGAGAAAGCAGGAGACAGCCAAGAGGAGACAGAATGTAATTAAGAGCTGATGGCCATACCTCTCCCTGGTCTGTCATTACTAAGGATTTTTCTCAGATGAGACCCAATTTCACCTTGTGTTAGTTCCCATTGATCACTATAAATTATTTAAGCCACAAATGCTGTGCCGTCCATTAAACCAAGAATGGGGATAGTGGGCCAAAATATGCCTGAGAGAAGGGTCTCACTGTCACTGAATTCAGTGGGAAACAGGAGTAAGAGTTAAAGAGATTCCATTCCGTATCTTTTTGTTTGACCAGTGCCCAGTCTTCTCTACCCTAGTCTTCTACGGAGCACTTCTGTGTGTATAAATATCCACACTAACTTCTACAAAAATGGATACAAAGATGGGAACAATAGATGTGGCCCTTGCCTTGAGCAGGATCCACTCTTGAAAGACTGATGGATAGGTGGCATCGGGGCTGAAAGGGGGCTAATAATCACCACCTTTTTCTTCTTCCAATTGTGGAAGGAATTGACAGGTAGGTGCTGCAGAGTGGGAAACCAGGTCACCTTGATTACTAGTAAAGTTGTTCCAGAGAATGTGGGTTGGATCTCTGACCAAGCAGGTTTGCCTGTTCGCCAGTGAAATCAGCACCTACCTCTGGACAGCTGGTCAGCTGAGGGCGTTCCCCACGGTGAAGAAGTGGGAGGCAATCCTCATGGCAGAGAGGAGGTTAGAACGCCTGCCCCCTCTGGACAGGCTGGCCCCAAGAGAGGCTCGCCCTACTCTCCCATGAGGCAATCCCAGCCAGGCGAGGAGAGAGCTCAAGGCAGAGCCTAGAGTGTCGCTCTAGCTAAAGTCGCTCTGCTTGGAAACCTGAGGCCCCTCCCTAACAGAGAGGCCTGGAGGGAGATGCTAAATGGACGCTAAGCTTGTAAGTGGTAAATAACGTGCTTAATGCGCTGCTTTTATGGGTGTGAGGTTAGGAGTGCAGTTGTATGCAGGGTTCTGAAAACTGGCCCCATCTTGAAGAGCTCGGAGAACTAAAAACTCACAGAGCTACCACAATCCAAAGTCGCTACCCTACGAAGTCGCTATGCAGAAAGCATGTAGTCTGTCCCTGAATGGTAGGTTTCAACTTGGCACAGCAGGAAGTGATGGCTGAATTTAAGCCTATATTTTCAAGTTCTTCTGACCTTACTTATTTTTTTCTTGATAGTATTTTTCTTTGCATGAATACAAATGCAGTACGTTTATCATAGAATATTTAGGAAACACACAACAATATAAAGAACAAAATAAACGAATCACCTTTTATCCCACCATTGAAAGATATCATTGACACCATTCAGGTGTCAATGGGGCTTTTGGGTTTTTTTTTCCCCTCTCTGCACAAGTGATGGATGTTAACTAAACTTATTCTGGTAATCATTTCACAACATATCCATATATCAAATCACTTCGTTATACAGCTTAAACCTATATAATGTTATATGTCAATTATATGCCAGTAAAACATGAAAAATAAATAATGAAATAATTTTTATGTACCTACTCTTTCCCACAGAATTTCTCTTATACTATATGTGGAATATTACATTCTGACTTTCCCTTATTATATCCTGAATAATTTTTCACACCATCAAGTAGTGGCTGTGTTGCATTTTGTTTAACCTGCTGCTTCCTCTTTGACATTTAGGTTATTTTCGACTTTCTTTTCTACAGAGACCTTCTTATATGTAAATATTTGTGTCCGTCTCTGAATCTCTGTTAGAGTTTGGTTCGAGAGTTTGGACATCTTGAAGCAGTGCTGTTAAGCGTTTAACAACTGGCTTGCAGGGAGGAGAAAGCCCTGATTTGTAGCATTTGTCAATTTCCGTGGTGCAAATACTCCCACGGTGGCGGATTTTAAGCTACCAATGATTTAACACCTGCCTTAAAAAAATTCTTGAAAATTTAACAATTGGTTCTTGTGAGCCAACACACCACTGTGTGGGTCCAGATACATACTTTACTGTTTCTCTCCAGGTACAGAAAGGCGGCACCTCACTACATCCCCTCCCTGCAGCATGTGGGGCGGCCTGCTTAGGTCCTGTGTAGGGTCCGGCAGCCTCAGGCAGGCCAGCAGCTGGGGTGGAAGGTAAACGAGCACAGAGCTCTTCCACTCTAAGGGATCAGTGCCCACCGGGTGACATGCAGGAGAAATAACTTCTTTCTTTTTTCTAAAGAACTATTCCACACATATAAACGTTGTAAAAGGGGAGAAACTAAACTCAAAATTTGTTTTAGATTTTATGTAAGACTAAGTCCAAATATTTGCTAACCAAAATAGACTCTCTGTTACTTCTCTATTCTTTATATTGATGCAATGCTATTAAATATGACACTTAATTGTCTTGTATATGCAGAGAAATATAGCATCATGGAATAGATGGGGACTTTGTGATATTTCTGGAGCATGGTAATTTTCAAATGGCTGGAGCCCTGGCTCAAGTACGAACTCTGTGACCTTCAGCAGACCCCCTGCTTTTCCTGTTAATCCTCCATGTGAGAGCCAGAGTGAGCCTTTAAATGTAGACCTGCTTATGCTATTCCTCCATTCAATACCTTCTTTGAATGAGTTTCCGTGATTGGCATTAGGATAAACTCTCAAATTCTTAATACGGTTTACAGTGTTGCAATGGTATGGCAGACAGACTCTAAGGTAACCTCCAATGACCCCTGCCCTCTGTTATTCATGTCCTTGTGCAGTCTCCTCCCCTTAAGTGGGAGTGGCACCTACGACTTGCTTCTAACCCATACGATATGGCAAAGATGATGTGACGTCCCTCCAGTGTCCAGTGTCTACGTTATGTTGTTTAAGACTCTTTTTCTCTAGAGTCACTACTGTTCTCCTGCTGGCCTTGAAGAAGCAAGAGCCATTGTGAACTCTCTGTGGAAAGGCCCACATGTCAGATGCATGCAGGAAACCTATAGGAATTGAGGACCTCTAGTGCTGTAACCGCAGAGGACTGCGTTCTGCCAACCATCTGAATGAACTTGAAAGCAGAACTTTGCCCAGTCAAGCCTCCAGGTGAAAATGCAGCCTGGCCAACACCTTGATTACAGCCCGGTGACACCCTAAAGCAGAGCACTGGCTAAGCCTGCCTAGGCTCCTGACCCACAGACCTGAGGGATGATAAATGTGTGTTACTTCAAGCTGCTAAGTATGTGGTGATTTGTTACACAATGACAGGAAACTGATCACAAAGTGACCACAATATCCGGACTGCTTACCTCCTCTAGCCCAAGGCGAGCATTTCCTGTCTGCCCTTCCAGATTCATTCCGCCTGCTTCTCCTTCCTTCTCCCGGCCCCAGGAGGCTGACTTCTAGGACCACATCTACTGAGCTGCCTTAACCTCTGGCCTTTGATTAGCGTCGAAATTTGGGAAACGGGAGGTGGGCGGGGAGAAGGTAAATCACAGTTCCCTCCCTGGCAGGTTGCAGGTTGGGAACAACTATGTTTCCCTACCGCAGACCACAGGTCCTGTCGGACGGCTTTCCCCTGGGGCTCCAGCTCTCTCTGGTTTCCCTTATTACTCCCTACCTCTGCCCCTCAGTGTTCGGGCTGGCACAGGCTCCGTGTTGTTGCCAGCCCTAGATGTTTCACCATCCTTTCCCTTGTTCACGTCCCTTAACTGGGCCTAACTTTTATTGGTAGTCACTTCACTGAGCCGTGTCTCCTAAATTACCTTTTTTAAATTAACACTGTTTCTTGCTGGGACCCTGAATGATATAAAGCATTATTTAAATTCCATACTTGCATTGCAAAGAGCTTCCCACATACTATCCCTGTGCCTAGAAAACAATTTCTCCAACCCCTGACCCCCATCTTGACCTAGCCCCTCAGTTTTTAAAGTGTGGCTCCTAGAACCCCAACATCAGCATCAACCTGAGAACTTCTTAGAAATGCAAATTCTCTGGTCCCAGCCCAGATCTACCTAAGCAGAAACTCTGGGGCTGAGCACAGTGACGTGTTTTTTAACAAACCCTCCAGGTGATTTTGAGATGTGCTGAAGTTTGGGAACTAGCTTGCTCTGTTATCTTCTTTAAGTCCCAACTTAAACTCTTAGACTTATTTGTTCCCTTTGTAACATTCCCATAGCACCCTCTGTCTATGCACTTCTACTATAGTATCACTTAGAGTTATTTGTCCACATTTGGTCTCTCCCAGGATCCTATGAGCCCGGCTTCTGTGTCTGCTTTGTTTGTGTTATAATTATTCACATCCTATCTGTTGCCTGACCTATAGCAAATTAGCAATGATTATGTCTTAAATTGATTGAATGAAATATTTGGGCCTCAGTTTACTCATTCATGAGAAGATTGGCTGGCTTGTGCATTCAGTGATCAACTTTGCTCAAGGTAGCTTGGTTAAGTTGTACACTTTGTCTCTGGGCATAAGTTGGCAAAGTTTTTATTTGGAAAAGTCTATGTTGTGTGGGTTTATTCTCATCCTTTCCAACCATATTTAGCTAAGCTCATGTAGTTGGAGATTTGCAAAAATATATTATGTAACATAGTTTACTTTATAAATAGCTTAGGTCATAGTTTGGATGAATTGCTTTAAAATCCTATCTAAATAATCTGACCCAAAGAACTTGTGTTCTATTGCTCAGCTCAAACCACTTAGTCAATTCTATATTAATCTCATATTTTGTGATATATTCATCTGTCCATCCATTAAACATTTACACCTGGCAACAAATATTTACTTTGTATCAGGAAAAGTGCTTTGAACATGAGATAGTGGTTTAGGCCATGACAGGTACAAGTGGTTAAAGCTGTTGTTTCCAAAAAAAAAAAACAACCCCACAAAACTGTAGTTTAATCCCATGGATTCAATGCCATTGGGGTAATTATCCAAGATGAATTCGTTGGACTTGAAGTGGTCTTGTTCTTGGAAGATCTGAAAGATCTCCTTGGACTTAAAACATATGGGAGGAAATGGGAGCCATTGGAGGTGTGAACGGAGGCATGACAGGAACAAACACATTAGAAAAGGATCACCCTGGCCACTCTGTGGTGTAGACTGAGGAGGGCAAGAGTAGAGACAAGGAGGTGCTGTGAGGCAGTCACAGTGATACAGGTAGAGGGGTGGTGGCTGCGATTGGAGTGGTAGCCCTGCAAATGGAGACATCATCAACACTGGGATATGTTGTGAAGGTGGAGCTGTTGGGCTTTGCTGACAGATGTGATCTGGGGGGAGAGAGGTAGAAGTCAAGGTTTTCTGTCCTATGCAGGTGGTGGGATGGGGATGCTGCTTAGTGAGACAGGGAGAACTATGAAAGAAGGTTTTTCTGTGCAGGGCGATCAAGAACATGGAATATTTCTATTACAAATCATCAGCAAGAACTGATGAATAAATAATATTACGTTTCACAAATGTCTTGGGAATTTTACACACGGTTTTCCATGTTGGCTTCACTATGACTGTAGATAGAGACAAAGAACATTCTATGATATGATCTCCTATCAGAATGTGCTGACTGAGGTAGACGTGCTTCCATGGGCAGGAGATCGTCGCCCAGTGTGGGTGAGATTCTGTACCTGTCTTTGGCTCAGATTTATCCGTTGTCCTCCTCCTGCTCTTCTCTGTATCACAGAGGCACCGATAATTGCAGGCTGTGCTTCCTGGGCTTCCTGGTCAGGGGGCTTTGGCTGTGTTGGTACTGGGAGGTCCTCACAAGACACTAGAGCCTGGGAGGAGAGAGACACCAGGAAATTTCTCCTCTTCTTAGTCTGACTCGTGCAGCATCACTAGCAGTGGCTGGATGTCCTTTATTGCACCAGCTCCCACTGGGCAGGCCTTCTGGGGTCCTGGCCCCTCTTCTTGCCCTGAGTTCTGGTAAAACTACCTTTTCCCTTTGAACCTCCACCCTGGGGAGTCTCCAGCTTCTACAGCTGCAAGTCTCTGGGCTGCCACCCTGTCCCTGTTTGGCTTCTCAGTTTCATGTCTGGAGTGATTTCTGTTTTCCTGATTGGCTCCCACAGACTAAGACTCCTGTAGTGAAACAAAGAGCGAATCTGGGGTAATTATTCAGTGCATCCTCTTTTCCAAGGATACCTGAGAGTTTGACTTGGGTTTATCCTCTAGGCTTGGCTTGTCTGTGGCCCGATGTTTCACCTGGGTTAGATGGGCTGTGGGTTTAGTATTGATATGGCCCTCATACATCTTGATCCACTACTCAGAACCAGTCCGCCGATGCTTGAGTTTCTTCTCTGCTGCCCTCACCCTGCTCAGATACTCCTCATGATAAGCTCACTCATTTTCAAGGTTTGCCATTTTATCTGTAGATACTTCTGTTTCAAATCCTAATTTTTATTAGACCACTTTATGGTGAAAAACCCAATTCAGACTTACTCTGGGCTCGAATGATATCTGTGATCTAGTTTTTGTGTTTTTCTCTCCTCTCTTCATTTCTTAGTGCACCTTCTTCAGGGTGGTTTCCATCCTTAGGAGGGCCCCTCTGATGGTCTAAAGTTGGTTCACAGTATCTCATAAAAGTGCAAATAAATCCTGGAATGGAGTCTCCCTGGCCCTGATTGGTCTGCTTAGGTCATGTTCTCATCCCTGATGGGCCTGCCTTAGGTCGTGCTCCCAATCCCGAACAATTCTATGGCTAGGTGAATATGATACACTGAGAAGTCTAAGAAAATACACAGTACCAAGGATATACTGATTAGCTTAAGCAAATACATGACTGGATGGAACTGGGAGTGGGGTCAATGCCATCCAAACCATGTATCACAAAAATTCAGAGGGGGAAAGGGAGAAAGGGAAAGTGGATTTTAGGGATTCCTGCCAAAAAAAAAATGTTTTTTTCCCCTACTATAGAGGGGAAAGAAAAAGAGTCATTTGAGTATCTGCTATTATTTTATCCATATAGATAAAAGAGTCTCAAAGGGTTTACGTTGGACAAATTAAGCTTTACAGGGCACATTAACAAATCACAGGGCCACAACTGTAAAACTTGGTAAGTGAAATGATAGATTATGTATATCATAAGGAGGTAAATGCCGAATTTCTGAAACTTCTTATGCAGCAGTAAAACTGTTCTTTATTCAATTATAAATCAATAAGCAATACATGCACAAGCATATATATCTGGAAGGGGAAGACAAAGAGAAACAAAAAGAAAGGATGATTTTTTTAAATTTCATCTTTTGACATAGTAAAAATGCATCAGAAAATGAGCCATTCCCAAAACAATGCACAATTAGAACTGAAACTATCACACCAAATGTGGAGGAAAAGGCTATCAATAGTGAAAAAATGTATTGGGCCCCCATGAGAAATGTAGCCAAAATTTCATTTGCTAATTCCCTCTCTTCATTTTGCAAAATGGTAACTGTGGCAACTGAAATACACTATAAAGGTCTACACCTCTGTAGACACCTCAGTTTGTCGCAGGTTGTTTATTCGTCATTCTTTGTCATATAGGCCAGTGAGCAGTTAAATTGAACAAAGCTTCCCTCTGTCCTCATCTTTCTTCCTATTTCTCTTTTTTTTTCTCTTGGTGTAGCAGACGCCTAGATTTTTATCTTTGCACAGGACAATGAAACGGCAGATGATCTGGCAAAGGCAACAGTGAGAACAAAATCCCACATACAACTGTAACTTTAAAACAAATGAAGTGAACAGTAATTCACTTAATCCTATTAATAGTAAGTATTAAGTAAGAAATAGTAAGTATTAAGTCATAGCTAATTATAAAATAAGAAGAAAGTATATAAGTCTTAGTGAATGTGGTTTATTGATAAATAGGGAGTGTGACGACGAGACAGGATTCCTTACTTTACTTTGGCATGTTTTTTGTCTTTTTGCCAAAGTGAACTCTTACTTTTTAAGCTCCAATAGACTATTGGAGGTTTGAAGAAGCTATTGCTCTCACAGAGCTTACGTGTTGAGGTTGTTTTTTATGTTAATCGCTTACACTAAATAATTCTGAGTTGGCTTTTTTTCTCCCCCTAAACTGACTTGGAAACCACCGCAACAGCAATAATAATAAAACAGAGATCTGAGATCTCCCAAAGTTGTGAGATTCAGGTTCAACTGGTTTTCTAGCATAATGATTGGGGAAATGTTTCTGTTAGCTGTTACAGGGTAACAACCCCCTCCAAACTTAGTGGCTAAAAATAACAACCATGTATCATTCCTGACAAGATGAATGTATCGGTTGGGAGGATCCACTGATCAGGGCTCACTCATGGCCTGTGTGGTCAGCTGGAGGGTTGGCAGGGGCTGGCCGGCCTAGGATGGTCATGGCTGGGATGAATCCGCTTGGCTCAGGGTGGTCCCTCATCCTCCAGCAGGCCAGTGTGGGTTTGTCCCGTGGCAGTGGCAGGGTGCAGTGGAAGCTGGAAGGTCTCTTGAGGACTAGGGTCTGAACTGGAACATATTCTCTTTGACCTCACTCTATTAGTGAAAGCAAGTCCAAATTCAAGAGGAGGGGAAGTTGATCCCTGCCCCTTGATGGGGGGAGCTACAAACTCCCAGTGGATGCAGGAGGGAAATAATTGGGGCCATATTTGCATTCATGTACCACAGAAAACTTGAGTATGCTCAGCTCACATGGTAAACACCTTAGTTTTTTTGGGGGGGAGGGGAGTAATATAAAAATAAACATTATGTGTGAAAGAAGTTCCCATACCTGATTTAGAAACAATCTGGTTTATTAAAATAGAAGCATCTCCCTGCCTCCCATCCTTTTTCGGTTTTCCCATTTCAACCATTTGTTGATTTTTCCACTCAATATAGAAAGAGAAACTTTCATATTAACTTACTTTTTTGTTTTGATTCTACTTGAATTATTTTTGGTTTTGTTTATTACTATATAACTGTGGAATCTAAGCTTTAATGTCATGGGAATATTTTCTATTCTTTTGAGTTAGTTGTAGGTATCTTAAAATGAACTACTACCCATGGTAGAATACCTTAAATTACTGTGTGAAAGGGGAAAATATGGTTCCATTATTCACTTCTTTAAGAAATACTGGATGAGCAAGTGCCTCCGGGGTATGAGAAGCTGGGCTAAGGGCTGAGGATACGGCGGAAAGCAAGTTCTCATGGAGCTTACATTGGACCGGGTGATGACAAGAAGTGAGCAAGCCATGAGTGATGGTGGTAGGTGGTACAGGGGTGAGGCAGGGTGTGGGAGAGTTCCATTTCAACAGAGTCAGCTCCATCTCCATTTATAGGAGAGTGGAGGAGGCAGAAGTGAAGCAGAGACTATTTTAAGGAAAAGAAGTCACCCAAGCAAAGGGCCAGGGGAGAAAGGTTCAGAGTCGAGCAGACCTTGATGAGGCCTTAAGATGACTGCATAGAGTGTTCTGGGAAGAGAAGCCCATTGTCGCAGGAACTGCCACTACTCTGCCGGTATCCATCGAGAATCACCCACCTGGGGTATGCTTTCCCTCCTAGTAGCTGCACCTGCATCTCTGTGGGAGGGCTGCCTTCAGTCAGCCAGAGTTCACTCTGCCCCCAAGTCCCAGGAGTTGGAAGTTCTGGCAATGTACACCCTCTAGGGCAGCGCCCCCAGTCCTGACGGGTGCAAAGTGTGAATCCCCAGCTCTCTTGCCCAACGGGAGTGCTTTCCCAGACCCCTGCTGCAGAACTGAGCTGGAGTTGACCTCACTGGGGCTTTACTTGATTTCTCACTGTTGTTTGTTTATTCTTCTCTTCCTAGTGTCACATCCTCACTCTCCTACTGGTTTTTCCTGGAACTCTTGATAATAAATGGCTCTCACATGGATTCTTATCTCTGGAGATGATTCTGAGTTACCCAGTTCTTGGCAGCCAGTTACACTGGATCACAGCAACAAAGGAGGCATAAGAGAATGTTCGTGTGACAGACAGACTAGGCAAAGTGTTACAGACACAGTCCAAGCAAGGGAATGACATAACCTAACTTTTTTTTTTTTTTAAAGATCTCTCTGTTTGCTAGGGTGACAATGGCTGGAGAGAGAATTGATTGGAGGAAGGCAAGAGTAAAACCTCAAATTAAATCCACAGCCAGTTATTCCCCCCTGTGCTGACATCTCTACCAATTTTTTTTCATCTTTTCAATTGGAATAAAATGATCTACCCTTTGCTGATGCCTCAAAGGTGGAGTGAGGATGAAAAGATGATTTGCATAAACTTCTTAGAGTTCTCTGGAAAAAAAGTACCCAATAAAAACCACTATTATTATTGATTAAAAAATAAAAATAGCAATGGAAGCTCATAACCAACCTCTGGAAAGTTTTCTTACATTAATGGGAAAATTAAGTGTTATATTAAAGACTAAAGCAACTATTTCTAGGTTTCTCTTTCGTTGCCATTCTTTTGCTCCTGTGGTGGTGTGTTGAAGCAAAATAGTCGATGCAAATATTTGCGTCCCATCGCAACCTGGTTCACCCTGGAGTGCAGATGAGGGTCTTTTTACAAAGGGCAGTGATGAAAGTAACAATCTGCATTATTTTCCCTTGTGGGGGAAGGGATAACTTATCTCACAATTAAAATATGTAATTTATGCTTTTGTGGATTCCCTCACATTTGTCTTACCTGTATCAATTTAAACTTTTTGTGCTATAAAATTTGATTAAAATATTTTTCTGTTAAAGAAAACAACCTATTGTATAAATGTAGTAAAACCGTTGTTAAAAAAAGGGACTGATGCTCTAGATATACACACAGGCAGTCTCCATACAGAGCAAACAAATGTGTGTTTCTCTGTGTGTGTGATGCGTACTCGCATGCATGCTTGGTAGACTTTCTCTGCTCTCTGAAAGCTTCTTG
The DNA here is from genome assembly GCA_004026545.1 of Mormoops blainvillei. Lineage (NCBI taxonomy): Eukaryota > Metazoa > Chordata > Mammalia > Chiroptera > Mormoopidae > Mormoops > Mormoops blainvillei. The sequence continues at coordinate 30,840 of PVJD01001421.1, read as the reverse complement.
CATCCCAGTGTGCAGAACGTGACAGATGGATCAGCAGTGGCCGAGAAGCAGTTACACGTATCTGGCCAGCATGGTTTTGATCATATGTTGGGTCATCAGCCAGCCACACACCAGAACTATCATTTTAGGAGACTGGAAAAGAATTATTCAGTGTCAGTGGGTAGAGAGAAATGCAGGGAATGAAATAGATACTCTGTATGTGTGCGGGGGAGAGGGGAGGAATGAGGAAGACAAAGTGGGAGGTGCCGTATCAGTTCTACTTAACCAGTTCCCCCGTTTCCTCAGACCTCTCATTCCTCTCCCGAGAAAGACCATCGTTATGTTCTTGTAAAAATGTTTGGAATAAGGCCCCAGTGTAGCTGAAGCTTCAACCAACTTGAGTTCACACAAGAACTCACCTTTCTGGTGTATGCTTTTTGCAATGCTTTCTGGTATTCAGATTCAATTGTTATTCTACCTGAGTTTTCATAATAAAAATCTCACAGTTGAAATAAATATGCGATGGACACTGGCCTTAGGGTTGTATGTTCATATCTGCAAATAACTGTGTAAGTACTTCTTATCTCAGTGTTTTTTTTTAAAACCACATAGCAGGTGTAACCTCAAATGCAGTAAAAAATGACTGATGTACTTGCCTGTCAGAAGAATAAATATTTAGGCTCAGCACCTGAAAAGGTTACATACCTCAGTAAGACCAACAAATCAAAGAGGTCTGTAGAAAAACATGGAAGTGTTTGCTTTTGTACTTCTCTGTCAACACCATTCCAGTACTTTGCTGTATGTGCTTTAAAACACACTCTACTTGACAAAAGATGTCAAAATTCTCTCAAACAATCCAATGCAGTCTAGACTCTCTATGATGAGGATACTCTGTCAATTCTTTTTTTTTTTTTTCAGGAAGCTCCCTGATTGAATAAGTTGACTCTCTAATTCTTTCTTTTCTTTCGTTTTCCCTTCCCTTCCCTTCCCTTCTTCCTTCCTTCCTTCCTTCCTTCCTTCCTTCCTTCCTTCCATCCTCCCTCCATCCCCCTCCCTCTCTCTCTCTCCCTCCCTCTCTTCTTTCTTTCTTTCTTTCTTTCATTCTTTCATTCTTTCATTCTTTCCTTTCTCTCATCTCAGAAGAAAGGTCATTATAGGTCTGTGTTATTTGGCTAGAAATTTACCATATCCTAGTATCTTATCCGTTGGCCCCTTGAGGTTGGTTTCTAGGGTGGCTTTGAAAAATGGTAGAAAGATTGACAGAGTTACATGCAGTATTACTAACAGTTACTGCCTATGTAGATTTAGATATCTCTGTGACTCAATTCCCAGCTGTCTCCGCCTCATTCTCCCTGGTCCTTATCCTCCCCAGTGTCACCTCTGTGATGTGGGCTCCCATGTGGCTCACCTTAACTGTTTGCAACATTCTTACACTAACTTTTGAGGACTGCTCCTTCTTTTAAATTTTTAGTTTTTTAAAAAAATTATAAAATATAACAATTCCCCTGTAGAAAACCAGGGCCTAGAACATAGTAAGTGCTTAATAAATATGCATTGAATGGATGAAGGAATTAAAGATAGTCAGAAAATATAATACAGAGGAAGAAAACTTAAGAACCAGTCATAAACTCCCCCTCCAGAGATAAACAGCAACACCACATTTTGGTTATGTGCTTCTAGATATTTTTTGCACTTCTAAAAACAAAAATTAGATTATTTTGTCTTTATTGTTTTGTTACATGCTTGCCACCTCCCTTGAGATGAGCATCCCTGCATGACAATACGTAGCCTTATGCATTGTACTTTTAATGGATACATAATAATCCATTTTATACAATATTACAATGAATTGTTTACCTAAGTTCCTATTGTTTGACATTGAGGTTGTCTCTAATTTTTTTTGCTCTCATAAACAATACTGTAGTAAGCATCCTTCATGTTATTCTTCAATATTTGCATGCAATTTTAATAAGTTCTTTAGGATAAATTCCCAGAAATGAAGTATGTTTGGGCTAAAGAATCTGTGCATTTTAATACCAATTGACAAGTCATCCAGGAAAGTATTTCTTTGTCTGAGCCCCTGAGGCTGATCTATTTCCAGCTGGAACTCTGAATTATAACCTCCTTCAGAGTCTGTGTCCCTTAGGACCAAGGACTTGTACAGCAGATGATCAGTTTGTAATTATTGAGTCAAGTGATTTGAAGATCCCTTTCCCATGGCCTCAGTTCTAGCTCCCTCATAAACTGATTCCCTAGTATAGCTAAGAAATAGATAAGAAGGAAACCAGAGAATAACCCTGTGTCATCTCTAAAACCTCAGCGCCAGCTCAATTAATTAATCTAGGGCAGGGGTCAGCAAACTACAGTCTAAATCCAGCCTATATTTGTATGTTTGTAAATGCTTGAAAAAAGTCAAAAGAAGAATCACATTTCTTGAATCATATGAAATTTAATTTCAGGGTCCATAAATAAAGTTTTATTGGAACAGAGCTACACATTTATTTACCTGCTGTCTATGGCTGCCTTAGTTCTAAAACAGCAGGGCTAAGTAATGTCAACAGAGACCATACAGCTTGTAAAGCCTGCAATGTTTACTATTTGGCCCTTTACAGAAAAAAGTTTGCTGGACCCCCATCTAGACATTAGCCAATCTGACCGAATAATCTAAAGCTTAGAAAAATGAAATCTACAATGATGCTGTCACTAAATTAGCACTCTTAGCCACAGTTATCAGTACTTCAGTGCGTATGGGTGAGACCTCACCATCTTTCTATTGTCTCAGCTTTGACCCCAGCATTCCATAGGTGAGAAAGCCTAACACCTTAAACCCTGGCTCCACAAAGTATTCAGACAAGGGGTTTTCACTGTGAGTATTGACAATTTCCCAAGTTCGCAGTTTTAGCATCACTGATACCAAGTCCTGAGGGCATGCTTTGGCTAGCACTGGCTGACGAGATGAAGCATGGCTCCCTTATTAACTTGTCAAAGTGCGGTGCAGCTGCATCATTTGCTCACCCATTTGCTTAACTTAAATAAAGGTTGGTGGTTAGGCTTCTGTTGCATTGTGCTCTCCTGCTAATTATCAGTGTATTTGTTTTAGAGACAATTAGCCACCTGGTTCATTTTCCCATTGAAGTCAGGTCATCATGAGTTACATCTGCTTTCAGGCCTCCTCAAGTCCAAGACATAATAAAAAGATGATGGCTATGATTATAAAAAGCGTGCAGGGTTGGGCATCCATGGCACAGTGTATTGAATTCCCAAGGAGGATTGAGTTGTATCATTGTGCTCACAGAAGCTCCTCTCTGCCAGTCACAAAAGAAGGATGTGAACGGAGAACTCTCGTGCAGAGACAGAAGTCCTTTAGCAAGTGGAGAGAGTTCTATATTTGCAAAGGTAGACACTAATAATGGCAAAGCAGAGTGAGACAGAATTCCTCCCTGGGGCGCTGTGCTGATACAACAAAAAAGTAACAAGTAAGCACGCCTTCGTGCTTGCAAAATCTGCATAAAACTTAAGTTGTTCGGACCTGTGGGTGTTGCCTTTTTAAAAAATGTGCCCCATAATGTGACATAATAGCATGCAGAATACACATTTGCTTTTATAATCCCATATGTTCTGGCAAAACTTAGCATTTTGGAGGTAAGATTTTATTATGCTAGGTCCTTACTGAATCACATTGATGATGGAGACATGTTTGTAGCTTTCTGAATTTGGAGAGTTAAGGGTCTGTGTGAGGCAGCTTGATCACGTGGGACATTGTGTTCCGAGGTTGTTCTTTGGTTATAGAGGGGAGATTAGATTTACAAGGCTTAGCGTAATTAATTAAGTTTGTGTAACTGCTGTGGAGGGCCTGGAACTGGATTCTGTAGAGAGTGAGTATTAAACAGCTCACTTTGGCTGCCTTAATACTAGTCAAGTGAAGACTGTAAACTGAGGCTCAGTGTTGGGCAGAATTCAGCACCTGTAAAAGTCACACGTGACAGATCAACAGGATACACTCTGAAAACCTTTTACTCTGTGCACCAAGGTGGAACGTAACAGAGAGTACATGCTTCAGACAAAAAATTAGCAAGTTGTTCAGGAACTGAAAGAAGTTCACTTTACGTAAAGACTCACGCCATCCACACAAGTCTATACATTACGGTGCTCTTCACAAAGGCAAATGGATGATTTACAACATACTGTTCAAGTATTTAATAAAGACAATGTAAACAGAAAGCCAACTTGGTGCTCTAAAACTGTGTTTCCCAAAGTGAATCCTGGCAGAACATTGGCTCCATGGAGCGTGTTCAAAATGAGATTCTGTGGTCTCTTAATTTTAGGGTGCTCAGCTAAGTTAACTCAGCTAACTTTAAAGTTTATGTAGGGCTGCTTGGAGCTTTTAATATGCTAATGATCTTTGTGAAGTTTGTATTTCCCAAATTTACGAGATCAAAGAACCCCCTTTTCCTGAGCATCTGTCAAGAATACTGTTCTGACAAAGGCTTGTTGAGAAGCATTGCCCCAAAGTGTTTGCTGTAACTCAGGGCTTTATTAAAAAAACCAAAGTAAGTGCAAGTCAGTAGTTAGGGTTGGAGGGCTTACGTTGGACAGGCAGCTGCCAGCAGTTTCTGTTCACCTGCTTATTGATCTTCCTTCGATCTTATCAGGACTTAGACTTTTCTTACCATGGGCCTGATGTCGAATGCGAATGGTCCCCCTGGAAGCTCTAGGCTATGCCTTAAAATATTAAGAAGTAATTTAGGTAATTGCCCTGGCTGGTGTGGCTCAGTGGATTTTGTGTCAGCCTGTGAACCAAAGGGTTGCTGGTTCAATTCCCAGTCAGGGCAAATGCCTGGGTTGCAGGCCAGGTCCCCAGTAGGGGACCCACGAGAGACAGCCACACATTGATGTTTCTCTCCCTCCCTCCCTCCCCCCCTTTCCCTCTCTCTAAAAATAAATAGACAAAATCTTTAAAAGAAAAAAAAAATTAGCTAATGGAATCGAGAAGCAAGCCCGCAACTCTTGGTCACCTGTACAACATTCATTAGTCTGAAGAGAAATTGTGTAGCACCAAGCAAATAGTGAGCATGACGGGGTGGATCGCCCTAATCTCCTAATGCAGGAGAAAGGAACCCAGCCTGACTGTGCATCACCGTTGGTGGCATGTGAGCCTGTCTGAAAATGTTTGCCAGTTACATCATAGAGTGAGGAACAAATAATATGGATGAGGCGAGAACGTGGGACCATGAAGGCTACTATTTTGTGTACATTGATTAATAATACCAGCATTCCAGAGAAAGGAGTCCTGGGACAGCAGCTCCATACGAACTCGTTTCCGTTGTCTGGGGCTGTTTTTGTTGTGCTTTTCTGCAGACTTTCACAAGGCCGTTGGAAACTTACTCCTGTTTAGCAATTATGATTTACTTCAATTGGCTCCACTCATTAAGCTGTTTAAATTTAGATTTAAAGAATAATATCCACTTTGTTCCTTTACACAACTTTGGTGGGGAGAAAGTAAAACATTTAAAATGGGTTTCTTGGCAGAGAACAATTGACGTAAGACACAAAAGCTTACTGTACCTTTAACACATGCATTTTTTCCTTCTTTAAAAAGGGCTTGGAATGAGAAATACAGCATCAAGATTGTTTTTAAGCAAAAGGAGTGGCCTGATAAAAGCCAATTACAAACTGAATATATGCTATTTATTTTGACTTGAGAAAATATATATCTTGAAGAAAAATATATGTTTATGTAATCACGTATCAGCAGCCTCAGGGTTTCGAACCTATCAAAAGCAGCTAAAGAAAGACCAAAAGGATGTCATTCATGGAAGCTTGATAGTGCATGAAAGAAAGAGACAAAGCAGCGATTTTTCTCCCTCTCAAGGCATTCTATTGAAGGGCATGCACTTGAAGGTGCTGATTCTCAGAGGGCTAAATGGGCGTAGCTTCGGATTCAGGGCCTGAGTGAGTACGTGGCGCCCAGGCGACGTGCTGTCTTTGAACCCTATTCTTCAAGGCTATCACCTTACACCCTGCCCGCCTCATCTCCTCAGGACATAATTAAATAACTTTATGCATGTTGGTAATGGCCTTGGGAGGCATTTAGGAATGACTTGAAGGAAACATAGTACAGTCATGAATTTCTCAGGTGTATATTTTAATCAAAATCAGAAAGTCTCAACATGTTAAACTCAGTAGACTACTGGATACTGGGCAATATGCCCAGGATGATATTTGAGTTTACATATTAAGAAGTAAGGGGAAAACCCCCTAAAGTCTCCAAAAGTGTTTGTATTGTGTATGTGCCTGGGGAAACACAGGGAATGTAAGGCATTTTCATGAAAAACAAAGCAGAAGTAATTTTTTTTTTCCTATGGCAAATGATGTCATGAAGTTCAGAATTTTACAACTGATTAAAATTCTCTTTTTGCCTTAGTTCCTGAGAGATTTGCACGAAACCTTATATTCATTTAAATTTTTGGTATATTAATTGTCATCTTTCTAGTGTATGAGTTTTAGGTTTTTATTTATACTGCACACTCCTATTGCATGGTACTTTTAAAAAAATTAACAGACTTTACAAATATTTTGCTTATTTTAAAATAGCTGGTATAGATAATTAAAAAACAAGAGAGATTGGTTTTTGTTGCAGTTACTTCTGTATCACCTCCTTCATTTATTATCTGGAATCTCTAGACATGAACCCCTAAAATGAGCTCTTTTATAAAGATACCTTTGAAGCTCATTGTTGTTATTACCTCTGACCTATCCTCCTCACTTCCAGCCTGATTTTTCTTCTTTTTGTCCAGACTGTCAGATTTTAAAGGTATGATCAAAACAAGGAAACACCTTTTCTTCTCCCCCTGTAATCCTCTGAAAACGTCCATCTCCCACTGCTATGGTCAGAATGTGTCCCTCCAAATTTCCTGTGGTGAAACCCTGATCCCCAAGCTGATAGGATTCAGAAGTGGGCCTCTGAGAGGAGATTAGGCCATCAGCATGGAGCCCTCGTGAGTGGGATTAGTGCCCTTATAAATGAGGCTCCAGAAATGTCTGTCTACTCTTTCATCCTGTGAGGATACAAGGAATCTGCAACTCGAAATAGGACCCTCACCCAGCCATGTCACCTGGCATCCTGATCTCAGACTTCTAACCTCCCGAATGATGAAAAATAAATGTTTATTTATAAGCAATCCAGTCTGTAGTTTTTTGTCGTAGTACCCTGAATGGACTGAGACACCCACAGAAGGTCTAGCAGTGAAGCAGTCACTGGGTGGGATTTCAGGGCCCATGGGAAGTCACTGTTGTACTCCTGTCCACCAGTCTCATCCCAGAGAAGCATGAAAATGCCCAGCTGCAGCAAAGGTGACCTTCTCCCACAGTGTCCACCTAAACTTCATAAAAAAGAGAGGGCAATAGGAAGGAGGCTGGAGTTGGATCACAAGAACTCGGCAAGAGGAAAACCAATGACAATGACTAATAAGTGCTGAGATTAAAAATACCAGGTGTTTTGAGGGGAGACTCTCAGAGAATGGGGACCTGGTTCAATTCAGCATTGAATATGACATTACAGAGGAACTATTTTTTAAAAATAAAACAGGGTTAAGGAAAAGAAAAGAAATTAAAAGAAAGTCTAAACTGTCGAATGGCTTGCTGTTTGTCCTCAATAAACATCAGTTATGTCTCTTGTCTTTATTCCCAGTCCCTTTGGAATAAGAATGATCAGAAATCCATTGACCTTCAAGGACAAACCTGAGTAAGTTTGTTGGACTACCCTGATGATGATAATATGATTCTTTGAGTTTCTTGACATATTTGTCATCTTCACTTTGAAGCCACTCTCATAGCATTGAGTTTGAGCTTAAGGTAGTTTCCTTTCTTACCCACCCATTCATTCCTCAGTTGAAGGTTTGTTTCCTGGTCAAATGTTGTGGTCGTGGCTTCTGCCCTTTGAATTCTCACAGCAACCACTCACAGAAGACAAAATCCTGCACAGGAATTGATATTATATCTCTTCTCCACCACGCCACCCCCTGCACCGTTTCTTTTCCTGTCAAGAGTCTTGAGTCATTTTAGGAAGTAGCTAGGAATAGGAATTATAAAACAATGTGGAGGGTTGAGTTTAGGCAGCAAAAGTGTTAAGAGATTAAGTTGCAGACTTTAAAACTACATACTCTAGGTTTAAATTTCAGTTTGCTACTTGCTAAAGTTTGACCTTATGCAAGTTGCTTCACCTCTCCAAACCTTAGCTTCCTAATCTGCAAATAAGGGTGACCTCCTCACAAAGCTATAGGGAGGAGTAATAAAGTGTGTAAAACACTTAGCACAGTGCTTTGTGCATGGCAAATTCTAAATACATTTTTGTTGCTGTTGTGATCATTGACACTAGGGAGTGAGGGAGGAATATAAGACCTGGTTGCTGTCCTGAATAAATGTCTAGCCTCAGTCACACATAGGCGTGTACAACGTACTTCATTCACATACTGACCAGGGAGCATTGCAAAAACTAGGGAGTGTGCTGGAATTGAAAGCTAAGGAATAGAAAGCTGTGGAACATGGTCTTTAAAAAAGATATTGTGGAATGGCGTAAGTAGAGAAAACTCAGTTGCAAAACTGGAGCTTGAGCTGGCATTGAAATGACAAGGAAAGTTCAATAGGTGGGTGGAGAAGGAAAGGTCGTTCTGGTAAAAGGCAGGTGGGCATAAGCATAGAATATGTAGGGGATCCAGGAAACTTGGCCAAAAGATGGCTTGTGTTGGGGAATGTTTCATGGATCACACATGGTAGATGCTCAAATCCACTTGTGGATGAAGGAAGAGAGATGTTTTCAGATGTGTAAGATGAGACCAAATGAGGGAGGGACTTGGGTGTAAGGTGAGGTGTTTTAGCCAAACATATAGCACATTACAAGATGAGAAAGTCATGTTTTAGGACTATTATTCTAAAGAGGTCATCATGATAAACTGAGGTAAAAGAACCTGGAGCAGAGAGATCAGTTATGAGGCTAGGGTGGTAACATGGATTTTAAAATCTGAACCTCATTGGGATCTGGCAGTGTGAATCACTGGAGGAAAGAGTATGAATACGACAAATGAAAATGACTCTTTCCGCAATCACTTTCTATCCCCTTATCCTGTTTTATTGCCTTCCAGACACTCCCTATAATCTGCAAATCCTTTGTTTATACGCTGTGTCATCTCTTCCTCTAGAATGTAAGCTCTGGAGAGCAGAGACCTTACTGCTCCTAGAATATGGCCTGACATATAAGCTCTGCTGAAGAGATATAGAGCAGGAAGTACTTTTAGGCTTTATGTTGCCATAGGACTACAAGTTGGGACATGGTGATTCGGGAAGAAATGATGACATGATCCGTGCATCTACTCATCCTTTCAACTATCACACTTGAGTGCACGCAGACCAGTTGTAAGGCATTGACTCTGATATTGGATGGCTTGGGTTTGAGCCCCAGACTTCTCCACTTTTTACCTGTGAAGGGACTTTGGGCAAGTTACTCTCTGAATTTTATATTTCTCATCTACAGAATGGGAATAATAATAAAGCTAGCCTCACAGGATTGATGTGAAACCTAACTGATAGATGTATGGTAAGCTCATAGTACGGGGGTTGGCATTACTAAGGATTCGATAATAGCAGCTCTTGTACTACCCTGTGCCAGGCATTATGCCACTGGGTTGAGGTGGCAGTGAGACAAGGCAATGGGAATATTCTAGAAGTCATCAGACATGTAGGCCTGGTATTAAAATAGGGCATCAGAGCAAAGTTGCTTTTATTTCATTACCTGTTGACGTGGGTTGCTAGTGCTGGCCATGTAACAGTGGAAAGAAGCAGTTTCCAAAGCTATTTCAGATATATTTTCTGCAAGGGACTCACAATAACAAAGGAAATTACTATCAAGAAATGAGACCTGGAATCTAGTTCTTCAAGAAGGACTAATGAAACAAGTTAGGAACTGCCTTCCCTTTTCTCAAAATAATGCTTGGAAATGGATGGTAAGATAACTTCAAAGTCAGTGGCTTATTGATGTGTTTTTGTTTGTGAAATATTTGGGTACTGTGTTATGGGTAGCTGGGCTGGGCAGCAGGAGAAACTATGTAACAAGGATCCAGGTATCTGGCAGAATAAGCAAAACAAAAGCTTGATAATAACCCAGGATACTTTTCTACTATCAAAAATATTTTTTAAAGTATTTCTAAAAATCAAAGGAAAAAAAGGAGTTTCACTGTCTCTGGCATTTCTTGCTTAGTGTCTTACTAATGGTTTATTTTTAAAAAGTAAACTTAAATGTGCAGGGAATAAATTAACTAGAACCATAACTGGTACTGAAAGGGAATGTAGGGATAATTTTAATCTTGTTATTCCGCAAAGAGTGAAACCCAGAGATGGAAAGGGACTTCCTCAGGGCCACACAGCCTCTGGGGGGGCAAAGCTGGGACTAGAACCTAAGTCTCCTGATTCCTAACCTAGATCCCTCCTCCTTCACCAGGTTGGTGGCCTGTCAAAAAGGGGCAAATGTCCAAAAGGGGACACATAAAGATAATAGGGCAAATGGCCACCAACCATCAAACTTTCATGACGACCCTTGTGACCTGCGTTTATCCAGTCTAGCGTTCATTCAAGGCTCAGTATAGCTACCAAGATCTCCTAGGACACTAGCTCCAATGTGGACTCTTTATCTTCGCAGATGGCACCATCTGCCCTCTTGGTTAAGTGGAACCTGAGCATCACAATGATTTATTTCTCTTTCTCCCCCAGAACTAACTCTTCAATAGACCTTGTTGCCCCCCCTTCCACAGTGCTCCTTGAATCCCTCCACGTCTCTTCATCCCCACTCCTTGCACCCCAGAGAAGGCAGCCATCGCTTCTCACCTACAATACTGCTGTAGCCTCTAGTGAGTCTCCCCGTTCCTCTTCCTGTCCCCTCTCACTTTCCTGCTCAGTCTGTTCTTCACATGTGGAAAGAGTGATCACTCCAGAATCGAATCTGGTTATGTTACGGTCCTGTTTATTATTCACCAGGGGTTCTCATTGCCCTCAACATAGAATCCAAAGTCCCTTCACTTGAAACACAAAATGCTGTAGAAGCCAGCCCCTGATGACCTTCCCGGGCTCATTTAGTCCTTTATCCTCTCTCCACCCCCTTCCCCATCCTAGACTTTGATTCTTCAGAGGCCCCAGGCTCTCTCATACACTGGGCCTTTGTATGTACTATTCCCTCTGCCTTGAATACTTTTCTTTATATTCTTGCCTGGTTCATTTCTAATTACCTTTTAGGTCTTCGCTTAGATATCACTTCTTCCAAACAATTCTCCCCGACCATCCAGCCCCTCTGCCTGTCTGGGTAGACTCATTCTCTTCACTCAAAGAGTAAGATATATGTCCTCATTATAGCACTGCTCATACCTTATTATATTAGTAATTGTCTGTCTTTGGTTCTCCCTCATTAGACTATTAGCTCTATGTAGGATGGAAATCATAGCCAACTTCTGCATAGAATCCCCACTGCTTATTGCAGTTCCTGGCTAGTGAATGAATGAATGAATGAAATGAGCCGCTTTTTAATTTCTAAAATTACTTTTGGGATTAGGAAAGATTGACTTGAGTGCCTAGGTTGGGTGAGGAATGGTTCAGAAAGAAATACTCCAGGTTGGAGTTGAGGAGGAGGCAGAGCATCATTCGTTCCTCCAGCCCTTGGGATTATAATAAAGAACATGCTTGGGGACAAAAGAAACTGGGATGCCGGGTTAAAAACTGGCTTGCGGTACTATCAGGTAAGACTGTGAAATCACTGGGAGTTTTCTTGTCAGAGACTCCTTATCTTTTACGAATAATTTTTACTTACTTTTGTGTATGGCTAAAATATTCCATACTAAAAAGTCTTAAAAATTCAGTCTTTTGCCTAGAATTCCAGGACATTGGAGGGGCAATAATCTGATCAGGGGTAAATGCTTATTTAATCAGTAAATGGGTATGGGCAAAGAAAAATGTGTTAATTGGATGATTTTCTATGGAAAGTGGTATCCACGTGTTTGATATTGAGGACCTTATATTGAGAGGAAGGACTTAACATATATTAAATTGTAATCATTTGCTGTTAAGAAAATGAATAATAATCTTTGTTATATGATTTTTAGTGCTTCCTTGTGTGGATTTTAACAAAATTAAAACCAAATTAGTACATGGTGATATATACCTTTAACCATGTGAGTTTGTTTTGTAATGGTTATTTTTGAACTTCTGAAAGAATGCCAGGAATACTGTTTAAGTGGGTGATTGCTGCATAAAAAATCACATCATAGTCTCAGTTCCTCTAAGAATTTTGTTAAGCTATTTTCTGAAGGCAAAACCAAGATTTTAATAGGTTTTAGATGACAGAGTGGGAGTTACTTGTACATTTGAACATGTCAAAACTTAAACAAGTTAACCAAATTTATACATAAATCTACAGGTTTGTATTCTGGAAAGCTTCTATGATATTCTTTGAAATAGCTCGCTTTCACAATTTTTCTTTTACTACATGGATAAAATTATTCATAACCAGCACAGTTTTGTTGAGTCCAATGTAGTACCTGGGCACTCACTCTCTTCATGTTCCAGCCAAGACGTGTCTGTGGAAATGAAGATTCTCTTTCAAGACAGGTGATAAAGTCTAGTTCCAGTGGTTTCCACTGAAGCCAATACAGCTTCTCCTGGCCATTTTGGTTGGAGCCCAAATATGTTTGACTCATGGTTTGGTCTTTCAATCTGGTGATTTTCCTCATTTTTCATAATTTACCTGCTGCTGTCAAGAACAATCATCATCTTCCCGAGAGACTAGTAAATACTCCTTTAAGCCAAAGGATTTCTAAAAGGCAGAATCCAATGGTTCACTTTATTTGGATGGATTCACCAAATACTTCCTAAGTACAAGACATAGTGAAAGTGGTTTACAAGGATGCAAAGTGAATAATTTTGAACCTGAAGGAACTTGCAGTCAAATTATGGACAAGATGGAAAAATGTACACAGATAAAAATTATTTTTTTCTGCTTCTAAGTGGATATAGTGTATAAGAGACAAAACCCCTATTCTAAACTCCTATTGAAGGAACATGTGATTGCACCAACAACTAGCTGTGAGAGGGTTTTTATAGAATAATTAGAAGTGGGTGTTTTTGCTACTACTCTTATTGCTCCGTCTGAGAACAGGTATTGCCACAAATGAACATTTTTTATAACTTGCTCCAGAGAAAGCAAAGTTGCTTTATCAATCTCAAACATCTGTTTGCTTTAGAAACTAGTACATTCTGGACTAAGAAACTTTCAAGCTAATTAGGCCACTGGAGTTCAGCCAATCCAGGATTCTAGAGCAAGACTGTACAAGTATTAGGCCATTCTGACTTGGGGTTGTCATAGAAAAACTCTAATTGACAGAAACATTTGCAGTTACTACTCCGTCTCGGGGGGACCGAAATGCCAAGTTTATTATTTATTTATTTTTTGGCAGTGTGGGAGGAGGTCACTGAGAGAACGTGACTGCTGGTTGAGCCTTGAGCTGGCCCTGGGTACTCAGAGGCTCCTCGCCCCGTCCCTCATCCCTGTAATATATGTTCCTCCCACCATCCCCACAGTAGGACCCATTTCCAAGGATGCACCTTGAGAAAGTAAGGTGCAGTTGAGACTATCTGGACAGTACATGTGACTGAACCCAGTTAAGACCCCGATGTAAACTTGTAAGACTCCGGCGGCAGGTGAGGAGATCTCCTCGTCTTGTGGCCGCTCACAATGAGCCGTGTATGAACATTCCCTTGCTTGTTAAACCTTCCGTCTATCAACCTGGAGTGGTCTGCCTCTTTCTTTGGTGGCTCCTTGCCCTTCATGTATGAAGGCCAGCTTGTAAACCAGAATTGGTAAGTCAACCAGGAGACCAAAGAAATGGGCCTTGGAAAAGAGGCATCCATAGTGAAAATCCCAAGGTGTCCATCGACTGCTTTGTGGGGAGGGGGGCACACATCGAGGTTAGACGATTGTTGCCGTTGGATGCTCATGCACTGCTGCATGAGCACAGAGACACCCCCCAAACGCTGGCGAGTCTGATGCGCTTGCTTGAGAAACTGTGCGTAGTGCCCTGTGGCAAAGAGGGGAAAAGAAAGGCTCCTCCAGGGGGCTGGCATCTATAGTGGGCAGTTTGGCTGGTCACTGATGCCCAACTGGAGGCTAAAGCTTGAGTTAGAAAATTGAAAGAACTTGGGTTAGAGAAGGATATGCAATTGTCCACTGCTCCGCTAGCTTTGGTGCTGGCAGACAGGGTGGGGGAGCAGGAACCTGTGGGAGCACACCGCACCTGGAATGGAACACGTACCGCCAAAAGAGGGCAGGCGGGGGTCCCGGTCTGGCATAGCTCATCCCCAGTCCATCTCCTCACAGCTGCCAGCGCTGTCTCTCCTAGCCAAGCATGTCCGCTATGCGCAACTAGGTCAAGTTCCTAAAGCTGCCTGCCTTCCTCTCTTTTCTTTCGTCTGTCTCTGTTCTCCGTGTATGGGAGCCAGGCAAAATGCAATTTGAATTTTAGCACTTATTTTAACTTAATTTCATCTTGTTTTGATTAAAATCTACCATCTTTGGAGTAATATGCTACTTCTAAACACTTAATAAGGTGTGGTACCGTGGCTGGTATGGCTCACAGATTAGATTGAGTACCAGCCTACAAACTGTAAGGTCACTGGTTCAATTCTGGGTCAGGGCACAAGCCTGGGTTGTGGGGCCAGGTCCCCATTTGGGGGTGTGTGAGAGGCAACCTATCGATATTTCTCTCACATATCAGTGTTTCTCTCCCTCTCTTTCTCCCTCCCTTTCCCTCTCTCTAGAAAATAAATATATAAAATCTTAAAAAAAAAAAAATGGGTGTGCGCTACAGCCCTGTTCACTTACAACTAAACTACTTAGAAAAGAAAGCAAATAGTAAAAGAGGTATATATCTAAATATAAATGTATTTCTAAACTTATTCTGTATCTGTAGACATTAATTATATATTCATGTATTCATATTTGATATAAAACTCATAACCATGGGCATTTTTAAATCACAGAATTGCCCTTTGTATGCAGATTTCCAATGAAGTACAAAAATTTTTTGAAAAAGATATGCCTTCTGGATTGTTCATTTTTAAATACAGCAATAATGTTATACTCAATACAGAAGAAAGCTAAACTCTTCCATTGACTATTTAAGGTTGGCAATAACACCAAATAATGGTAGCATAGAAGACTGATTTATCCATGACCTCATTGTGACAAAGCATAATTCTCTACTCCTGGACTTTTCACTTGATCATGTAAGTTGTGTTTAGCCAAAAGGATGTTAGTACACATGTTACAAGCAGAGGTTTTATATGTGCTTGTGTGACTGTGTACGTGTTGTGTGCTTTGGTGGTCCTCAGGAAAGACAGCATGTCTCATGAGCCATTGCTGCTTCAGACTGAGTCCCAGGATGAGAAACGAGGAACTGCCCCCCATGTCCCTGGCAATTGCCAACCCAAGGAGGATAAGAGGCTCTTCAGCCCGGAGCCTGTACCCCAACCTGGCTCAGCCACGTAGCAGCCGACCTGCTCTGATGAGTGTAAGAAAGTAATGATTGCTGCTTCACGTTCATGAATTTCTAGGGTGGTTTGTTATTCAGCGTTATTGTGTCAATAACTGACACAATAGGCAGTCTCTAGTGATTTTTTTCTAACCCCATGCAGACACATAAGACTGAAAGTTTTTAAAAAATATAAGTATTTCCAACAGTATTTTGCAGTGTCACTTGGATATGTAGTGGTTTTAACTAAGAATGACTTTTCTGTGCATTGGAAGAAATAAATTGGTTTTTTAAAGAAAGGGTTCTGAGTGACACACACACACACACATATATATATGTATTACTTGCTGTCTTCAAAAGGTATAAATGCTAATTATAAATTATGTAGTTGGAATTTGGGAATTTGATAGTTATAGGCATTTTGAGATGCAGAAAGTAAAGTATGTTTGAAGCTCAAAGTTTTCAAAAATATTATGCTGTTTTTAAAATTGTTTCTCTTAAGTTTGAACAAACTTTTCACTCATAAGCTTTGTAATTTTCCAAGGAGAAAAAGAATTTATATCACAAAGAATGCAAGTGTGGGGAGCAGTTAGTTCCAAACTGCCTGCTGCTTTTCAGCTAGGATTGTGTGCAGTTTATGTCAAAACACTTCAGCAAAGAAATACAAATACAGACTAATGTTTGACTTCTTTTGTTGTGTTGAACTGGAGCCAGAAAAAGTATTTATATATAAATCCACTTGTGAAATGCATAACCCTCTCAATGTGACTTATATGTTTAAGGCTTAAAGAGAATTCAGGTTGATTGACAGAAGCTACCGCTCTTACAATGTCAAAATATATGACTCTACTTATGTGGAAACTTTAAAATTCATTCTTCTCACCAAGGGATGTTTACCTTCTAATTAAGTGCTACTGCATTAGCAGTGAACGTTTATTTGCCCTACTATGTGTATTGTAAAGCATGAGCCTTCGGCACACCCGTCCTCATTTTTCTCTTTAAAAACTGAGGGAAACAAATACCCCCAAGCCCCAAGAGTATGCCTAAAATATCTACTTAGACATGCCTGAGGGCGAAATGGATGGCATTACTGTTTTAAACACTTGAACATAATGTAGGTATAAGAGAGAACCCTGTCACATGCAGTCAGGTATTGTCGCCTTCTCTCAAACACTAATACTCTACAAAACCCTGGTTTCTTCTTCTTAATTCTGTGAGGAACTCAGACATGTTTTTTGAATCTGTGATTTAGAGGCGCTTCTGTGGATGGAACTAATATAAAAGAGCACTGGTACATTAGATGTCTTAGAGACCATGTCGGAAAGTCATGTCTCCGTTTTTCAAAAGCTGCACCCTCCTATTTGGTTGAACTCTAGTACCTTGTTTAAATTTTTATTGCATTCCCACATGGTGTTATGCATAAGTATATAAGAAATGCCACAATGGATTAGGCCAATAGTCCATCTTGCCTGCCTCTGAGGGATGTTCTGTAGGGACCTAAGGTTGTCTTTCTTGATGTAACTCTGAAAACATTACGGGCCGGCTGCATGCATTTCTTGTATCCTTGTACTATTCCATTATAGAACCAGCATCTGAGACTTTTCCTAAACCTTTTAAAACATTTATAGTTTCACCCTTTGTTATTCTTTTGGGACAATATCACTGCCCGATTTATATTTAAAAGTCACTTTCTTCAAGTTTTAAGAGTTGGGTTTTGAAATCCAGCATTTTGACAGTTGATGACTAAGTCCCTGTTTACAAAACTCGCGTCTTCACAATTTCCTAGAATTTAATTGTGTCACCTGTAATGTAGTTCTGCTTCAAAAATGGTTCCACTTGATCCCCAAATCCTGGTGTTCGTGCCCTTGTGTAACTCCTTCTTCTTATGCCTGGGCTGGACCTGGTGACTTGCTTCTAATGAATATACTATGGCAAACATGATGAAATAGCAATTTCAAGATTAGGTTCTTAGAGACTGTGACTTCCTTTTTGCTTGCACTCTCCATCTCTGACTCTTTTCATGTGCTTGTTCAGAAGAAGCAAACTACTCTGGTCTGAGCTGCTCTATGGAGGGCCCAGTGTAAAGACCTCAGCTTGGCCTCTGGCCTACAGCCAGCAAGAAACTAAGAACTCAGTGGAACAGCCCTTGAGAACTGGATTCTGCCAACAGTCAGGAGTGAGCTTGGAAGCTGATTCTTCCCTAGCTGAGCCTTCAAATGAGGCAACAGATCCAGCTGACATATTGATGGCAGCTTTGTAGGGCCCTCTGAAGGGAAGTCGGGATTATAGGGGCCATTTTAGAAGGAGCCTGCCACATAACTAAACTGGGACTGTGGAGGGTCTTGTCTCAATTTATTTTAATCACATTTTTGAGATTGTCCTGTTATAAGATCCTAATAGTTTTTCATAATAGTCCTCCAAAAATATTTTTATTTTGGGAATTCTAAACTATGTGCCCCCTTTCAGATTATTTATTTGACTTAAAAAAGTTTTAAGCATGGTTCTAACAGATTTTGATATGGTGTGTGTATCACTTAGTATTTTTGTGGAACAGACTGACAGCTGTAACTGGTGGGGGGAGGTGGGGACTGGCTGAAAGAAGGTGAAGGGATTAGCCAAAGAACACATATGCATCACCCATGAACATGGACAACGAGGGAGAGGGGGCAGGCTGGGTGGCGGGGGTCCAAGGGGGGAAAATTGGGACAACTGTAGTAGTATAAACAAACAAAAAACTTAGTGGCTTAAAACAATAGCTATTTATATATTTAGCCCCGGATTATGTGGGTTGGCGGTTTAGGCTAGGTTCGTCTGGGTAGGTCTAATCTCGGCTGTACTTTTTCACGCATCTGCCATCAACGGCAGGTCACTTAGCACGCTTTGCTGGTCTTGGACAGACTCTGACACATCTGAGGCCTCATCTGGGATTTACCAACTCTCTTTTGTGTTCCATGTGATCATGATCCAGCAAGCTATCCCAGGCTTATTCGCATGGCACTGTCGGGGTCCCAAGGAAATAAACAGAAGCAAGGCCTCTTGAGTCATTAGCTTGGAAGTGAAACATCTGTCACTCCCACCACATTCTATTGGCCAAAGTAAGTCATAAGGCCAGTTCAGAGTCATGGGTGGGGGGAAGACAGATTCTACCTTTTGCTGGGAGGAAATGCAAAGCCATTCGCAAAGTGCATGGATAATTGTGGCCGTTTTTGCATTTTATCCCAGTGGATGTGACTTTAACATAGAGTCCTCCCTCTACGACTCAGAATGTTGTTATACTAAGTGGTACCAATTGTTCCCAGTGTTGGAGTCTCATTACAATTTTGTGCCTCACCATCATTGTGACTCTGTGCCTCAGTTTACTTATCTGTAGAGCGAGGCTGTTAATCGGCCCTAACCCCCCATTCATTGGGAAGACTTAATGAATTACTAGGCCTACAGTGCTCAAAAATTCTTAGCTATTATTAAGATAACGCTGCTTGTAACAATTATTTACTTCCATGTTTATTTCTCTGCTGGACCTAGACTCACTGAGGGAGGGACCTTCGTGCAGTTAATCTTTTATCAAAAATTATTGACATCATTACCAGGAGCCAGGAGCTGGGGAATAACTGGCCCCAGGGGGACATACACTATCACAATGTTATATTTATATAAACACAGTGTGTTTATATTTCTGCATCTTACTTCCCTAGACTCCTACTTCAATTTTTTTTATATGATTTACTGTTGTTTAAATCTTTGGAATATTTTCAAACATCCTTGGTGATCTCACCGTATCCGTTGGTTATTCTGTGTGTACCTTTTTTTGTTACTCCAATCTCATGTTATAGCAGATTAATAAGGCTGCGACTTTTGTTTCTGTATTTTTCAAGGATTCTGTTTATTCTCTTTGTTTCTGAGTTTGTGGTAAAAGTTGAATGCATTTAGAGGGAGCATATGTTCTTTTAACCAAATGGTGGCGTCATTCACCTGTTCCCTGTCCGGGGAAATGGGTGCAGTGAGTGTGCAGCGTGGCCGGATGTGTTATTTCAGCCATTTCCGGCAGACAGAGCCACTGGGTGCCTTGGTTTTCTCATTTGCCAGTTGGGAATAATGCTAACTGCCCTACTTGTCTATCGGGTTGTAGTGAAAAGCAAATTAAATAATAGAAACAGAAGAACTTAGAAAATGTCTTAATAATAGCTGTAATGGGAATGATGTCACATTTATTAAGGAACAAGAGTAGCTACACCAGTGGAGGACAGAAACTGAGAAAGACCCAATAAATCTTAAGCACCAAAAGGAACTTGCATTGGTCTAAGGATTTTTGAAAAATAAGGATAAAATTTTACTTAATATAATGGCTCTATTCCTTTTTCATCTTTCTCAGACTTTTTCTCTCCCCACTTCTTGACTCTAAATCAAGGCTGAACATGAAAGCTTCTATATGATGTAAAATCACTGTTGTAGTAAATATAAAATGTTGCATGTATTTCATTTTCGTAAGTACCATGTGTTCTGCTTCACTTTTATTTTACTCTATTAGGTATGCGGCCTATTTGCCAGGGTGAGTTATCTCCTCTTAGAGTTTGGTTATATACCTAGTCTATTTTGTAAACAGAATTTCCATTAAAAATGAATTACTTTTCCTTAGAGCTTATTGATGGGGCTGACACATCGCTAAATTTCTTTTCTGAGCCAAGATTTGTCACCTTGATCAAAAGTTGGCAAAATGCAGTTTGTGATCATTCAAAAGGTACAAGTGGTATGTGCCCTACAAATGGTTTTCTCAGTGACATGCTGGCCCTTGATTTTTGTCTTTAAAGCAATTAACCAGCAGGAACAAAGAAATAGCACCTCTGCGCTATGATTCCTCATATAGCCTTGGCATTCACCAGAGACACTTTTCTTCATTTAGAAAAAGTGTTCTTCTGACAGACAGTCTGGAACAAAGTGTGCGTACACACATGCAATGAGTCAAGAGTTGGATTGCGAAACATGAGACCCCAAACAGTAAGCTAAAAATGTGATAATCGAATGCTTGGCAGAGAGATTATATTGTAAGCCTTCTGAAATCCTGCCCGTGCCACAGCCAGGCATGACTGCTATTAGTAATTACTCCCCAATATCTCTAGAAAAGGAGGGAAGAGAAAAACACTGGTTTGGTGAGATTATCTGTCTAGTTCTTTTTTAAATTTTACCAATTTAAAGTTGTTAAAAAGGGCATTTTCCTGATTATAAATGTAATATACGCTCATAATAAAAAAAATCAGAAAATGCAGAAAATTAGCTATGAGAGTAGAATTGGGAAGAATTTAGGATGGTATCCCAACCAACTCTAGTTGGTTGTTTTTATTTCTGCATTTAGATACAGATTGTTTGTGGCTTAAAGTATTTGATTATTTGGGGCTTATAAGGGTCATCAATGGGGGAGTAAGAGAAGAGAATTTCTATGACTTCTTAGGAAACAAAGGGTTTTGGGGGTGTTTTTTGTTTTGTTTTTTGTTTTTTTGTTTTTTTTTTGGTTTTTTGGCTAAATATTTGCCCTACTGTTCTGAACAAATTAGCCTTTAAAATATCCTAAGCTTCATCTTTCATGGCATTTCCCACACAAACCCGACTCCCCTCAGTTTCTCAAAATGAAATAACATTAGGAGAGAGAAGCCATATGGAATAGGTACAGAGTAAATGCAAATATTCTGAGATGAGTTCGGAAGCCTTGTTTTCACAGAAACGAAGGAGGTCAAGATTAGTAAGGCTTGGGCAGAACATTTTTGATTTGCTGAAGAAAAGAAAACCTTTTTGTAAAAAAAAAATGTTGAACATCAGTAAATGATGAGTAGTTTTCTGAAACAGAATAAAGCTGTGCTTAGTTGAGAGCAGGTCTATAAAATAAAGAGCCACATGGGAAACAAGAAAAGAAAACCATCTTTGTAACTGTGCTCCTCATAAAAAGAGAAGTGAGCAAACAATAATGATTATTCACTGATGGGTGAGAAATGATAATGGCTGAACCCACCATTAGGTGCTCAGCTAGAGAGCTGCACACTGTGCCATCCCTGGCCAGGGGAAGTGCAAGCCACAAATAATGGGGCCAGGTGGGGGAACAGTGATAATTAGTGGGAAAGACACTCACAGCTCACAGGCTGCCCCACGCCCCCACAAGGTGAAGCTTGGGAGGGAGAAGGCTGGCGGCATGACTGTTTAAACGGCCTAAACAGAGGAGTAGGGAACCGATGGCACTAGAAATAACCATTCACTCTCTGCTTAGGCCACGTTGAGGACTTTGGAGAAAATGATTTTATACCTTTTCATTTGCACACATTTTACTTTGTGTGTTACAACATTCCACAAAGTGTTTTGACCTCTACCTGTGTGTTAGTGTCAATAAAAGGTTTATTCATACAGCAACTGTGAGGGAGGAAGAAACTTTCCTCCATGTTCTTTGGGCTGGTCTAGCAATCAAGTAGACCAATTAGCAAAGGAAAATGACCAAATTTAATTACATATATATATATATATATATATATATATATATATATATATATATGGGACCCCCACGTACACGAGAGAGCCAGAGACCGCACAAACATGAGGGGTTCAGAGACAGAAAGGGAAAATGAGGGCTAAGTCACATTCTGAATGGGGATTGCAGCGAGGCGGTTTGGGGCTTCAGAAGATAATTGTAGGGAAAACACATGTTCAGTAATTAGTAGTTTGCCCTTCCGTACAGGTAGGTAAAAGGCCATTTTGGATGATAACGGTTATCATGGACCAGTCCCCTAATTTAAATTCTTCTAGATAGTTAAGGGTTGGGCAGCAGTTTCTCTTGAGCCTGTAAGGCCTTGGTTGCCTTTAGCTCAAACTAACCTGCATACCACGGAGGCACACCTTGGGGGGAGGCTCATCCTGAACCCCTACACGAGGGCACTACTATTAGTAGTAACAGTAATAATACCAGCAATTAATAATAGGTAACATTAGGGAGCAGTCACTATGTGCCATTCTAATGCTTTGCAGAGATTGCTTCATTTAATCCTAATACCATGTTGGGAGGCGGGTACTATTATTATTCACTTTATTGATGAGGAGACTGAAACATGAAGAGGCCTCCTAACTTGCTCAGTGTCATTGGAAACAGCTGTCAAACCCAGGAGGGGAACCTCGACAGCTTGATGTCAGGCTCTGTGCTTTACTGCCTGCCTGGGAAATAATAATGAACGTTTACTGTGTGTTTCCTACATTCTCTGGATGGTACTAAGTATTTTATATGTATCATCTCATTTACTGATTGATACAAAGCTGATGAGGCAGGTGCACGCGTGATGCCCACGTTACAGATGAGATACTGAGGCTTATGTTGTTTCTGTGACTCACCTATGTCAGGTGAGCAAGCCAGGCCGCTTCCCGAGGTCTGATGAAACCCAAAATCAGCATCCTGAATCTTTGTTTTATATTGTTCACTTGTACTTTTTGAAGTGTTGAAAATCTTTTGAAAAAGTTAAACTTTTTCTTTGTTCATTTTTCTTCTTTAAAAAAACATGACTGTATCTTACCATCTATTTTCTCTTTCAAAAATATACCTCTTTTGGCTTCAGAAGGAAAGACCTCATTGGGTGATAAGATTATTAAAAACCCTCATTCTTTAGGAGATGGGGACCCCTGAATACTCTGGTGTTTCCCTTGAGAGCATACAACGAAATCATACTAAATTGTGCTACTTGGTACTTGACAGTGACCACTGCTTAATGCTTTTTAGGCATATTAGAACCCCCACCATGCCTCTAAATTGTGCAGGAGTACTCCTTGGGGAGAAATGTCTTTCTGACCCCAGCTTGCAATCAATTAACACCATGAAGCATGGGAATTTATCATCCTTACTTTTAATTTTTTCAGCAAGGGAGAATGTAGATTTCATAAAGGAGTAAAGGGATGCAAATTGATCTGTTGATCCACATATCTCTCCTTGACCTAGGCTGTAAGGTCATCATCAGCCAGTGACACTGTTTCAACAATCCCCCAACCATCCTCCAAATGAATGCTCTGTGTGTGTGTGTGTGTGTGTGTGTGTGTGTGTGTGTGTGTGTTTAACAAACTTCCAATGTCTAACTTTTTAATTCTTGCCATAACACCAGCTGGCTCGTAATTAACCGCTGGCATCATCAATATCTCGTCAAAGTTAATGAGTTTTTAACATAATTTTTAACTGCTCTGAAGAGGTTACAGTATTAAAAGAACAAGAATAATGTATATATTTATTCACAGACAAACAGAGGGATGAAAGACAGGGATCCAGCTCTGAGGCCCTGGGCAAGGAATTGGAGGCAACTGCCTGGGCCTTGGTAGTGAATTCCGTGGTCCAGGTTGAAGGGATTTACAGCCCTGAGTGGTCTCACACCACATTTGGACTTGCTAAGAGCTAACATTTATTTACCTATATTTAAAATTGCTTAGACTGAACGGCAACTCATATGCAAAGAGAAAAATGCTTAGGTTATTGATTTT
Source organism: Mormoops blainvillei (assembly GCA_004026545.1). Taxonomy (NCBI): domain Eukaryota; kingdom Metazoa; phylum Chordata; class Mammalia; order Chiroptera; family Mormoopidae; genus Mormoops; species Mormoops blainvillei. The sequence continues at coordinate 6,814 of PVJD01001421.1, read as the reverse complement.
CTCCCCCCTCTTTTCCTTTGGTCCTCGGACTCAGAGAATTCACTTAATCACATTTCTCATCTCTTGGCATACTATTCTCATTGGTAGAGAACGAGGTCCTTATCTTTTTCCTTCATTATTTCCCCCTCCCCTCTCCTGCCTTTCCTTCCTGCCCTCCCTCCCTTCCTCCCTTCTTCCTTCCCTTTCTTTTCATCCCCATTTCCTCTCTCATTTTCCTCACCCACCCATAGTCAACCATTTTTAAATGACTAATGTATACCCTTTTATTTGTATATGCTTATAAAATATTTACTGTTTTCGAATATGGGTTTTTCATTTACATGAATAGTATCATTACAGATTTCATTTCTTTTTACATTAAACACTTTTTAATCTTTGCACATGGCTTTGTATATATCTGCCTATTGATTCTAACTGTTGCATCATATTCCATGTTGAACTTAGGCATCTCCTAGTGTTGGACATGGGATTGCTTCTAATTTCCCACCACCATAAGCCATGCTGTCATGAATATTTTCATGTATGTACAGTAGCCTCGCCTCCATCCAAAGAGGGTACAAGAGTATGTTCCAAGAGCACTAATGGCTGTCTGAAACTGTAGATAGTACCAAACTCTTTATGTACTATGTTTTTTCTTATACATATATACCTTTGATAAAGTTAAATTGATAAATTAGGTACAGTAGGAGATTAACAACAACAATAATAAAATAGAACAATTATAACAGTATACAGTAAGGAAAGTTAGGTCAGTGTGGTCTCTCTCCTTAATAACTGACCTAATAACAGAGATGGCTACTAAATGATTAATGGGCAGATAGTGTATACAGTGCAGATGGACAAAAGGATGATTCATGTCCTGGGCATGATGGGGGCAATGAGATTTCATCAATCTACTCAGAAGGGCGCATAATATAAAACTTATGAATTGTTTATTTCAGGAATTTTCTATTGAACATGTTTGGACTGAGGTTGAACACAAGTAACTGAAACAGCAGAAGTGAAAACACAGATAGGGTGGACTACTGTACCCTTATTGACTTGTGTTGGAATTTTCTGGAACATTCCCAAGGGGGTAGAAAGCTGGGTCATAGGGTATGACTAAACTTAATTTTTGCTCTGGCTTATGTGGCTGAGTGGATTGAGTGCTGGCCTGTGAACCAAGGGGTCGGTCGCTGGTTCAATTCCTAACCGGGGCACATACCTGGGTTGCGGGCCAGGTCCCCAGTTAGGGGTGTGTAAGAGGCAACCACACATGGATGTTTTTCTATCTCTCTTTCTCCCTCCCTTTCTCTAAAAATAAAAATATAAAAATAAATCTAAACTTAATTTGAATACACAGAGATAGGGCACTCCAATTGGGTTGCACATTCTGTATGATTTCTACATGAGAATTCCTGTAGCCACACATTGCCAACATTTGTTCTGGTATCTAATTTTTACCAGATGGTGTAAAGTGACATCTTGTAGTTATAATTTGTCTATCTTTAATTATTAATTAGTTTGAGCTCTTTTTATGTGTTTACCCTACTCTGTGTTTTCTTTTCTAATAATAATAATTGCCTATTCATACCCTTTGCTCATATTTTTCTATTGGAGTTTATGAAATTCTCTTGTCGGTGTGTAAGAGCTTTTTCTTGTTTTCTCCTCATCTTCTTTTCCTTTTTCTTTTTAATAACATTTTATATATACTAGGTCCTCAATAGTTTTAGACATGACAACTATATTCTTCCAGAGCATCATGTGTCTATTAACTTTGCTCATAATTTCCTTCCTTGAACTGTTACTGTTAATTTTGATGGAATTAAATTAATTTTGGCCCAATAGTTTGTACTTTTGGGGTTTTGTTTAAGAAGCTCTTCCTCACTATTATATCCTAAAGATCTCCTCTGACATTTTTAAATCTACTACTTCAACCCTTCATATCTAGGACTTCAATCCCCCCAATGTCTATCTTATATGTGGTGTTATGTGAGGATCCACTTTTATTTTTTGTGTTTAGTGAACCAGTATCCTAACTTAAGCTAACATATAGGCAATCTTTGCCTCACGGATTTGGGTTGTACAGATATTTCCATTTATATATGGGTCTGTCTTTGAACTCTCTATTCTCTCTCATAGACTTATTTGTCTTATACAGGTACCATATTACTTTCAAATACTATGTTTTTATTATAGGTCTTAATGTTTAGTAGCACCAGCCCCATTCTCATGTTTTCTCTTTAATTTCAAAGTTGATTTAGCTATTCATGAGTATTCTTTATATAAATTTTAGAATAATAATTGAAATTGCATTTGGGGAGAATTGACATCTTTACAAAATAAGTCATCCTATGCAAAAGTATGAACTGTCTCTCATCTTACTATGATTTTTTATATAATTATGTATTTACTTTAATATAATTATATATTTTTATCCATAGAGGTCTCATGTCTTAATTAATTAATTAATTTGCTTTTATTTTAATTGATTTTTAGAGAGAGAAAGGAAGGGGGGCTGAGAGAGAGAGAGAGAGAGAGCAACATCAGTTTGTTGTTCCACTTCTTTATGCATTCACCGGTTGATTCTTGTATGTGCCCTGACGAAGGGTCAAATCCACAACCTTGGCCTATTGGAAAGATGCTTTAACCAATTGAGCTATCTGGCCAGGTCTCACGTATTAATTTTTTACTTAATTTCTGATCTTTGTCTTTTCTATGAACCATTAATGTTTTTTTCAACAGCATAAGGTCAGTCCATTGTAATGAGGACATTCCATGTGGTGTTGTTTCAGCAAGTTGCTCCTGAAAGCATTTGCTAGTCTGGTGTTGAACTGAATGTTAAAGAGTGGGCTGGGCACTTCATTAAAAATAAAATGACTGGACTCCAACCCCTCACAGATATTGATTTGATTGGTTCAGATGGACTTAGGAATCTGAATTTTCAATAGTTCTCAGGTGGACAGCCGTGTTTGGGAACCACTGTTCATTGCACTAAAAAATGATTTATAGTTTTTTATGATTGTTTTCCCTCTCCTCCTTCATTTGAAAGAATGCCTTGAGGAAAGGTATTTGTGAGATTAAAAGATTATGAACAAACACTGGTAGCTACACATATAGGTTCATCATAAATTCATTGTACATTTTTTATCTTTAATGCCTAGGTTAAAGGTATTCTGGGTATTCTCTGAATACCATTTAAAAGGAAATTTTTTGAAGTGGTTTAGGACAAGTCCATAATATTCCATTTATTCTTTTTTTTAAGCCCAGTAGACAAAGCAGGGCAATTGTAATAGCAGGGATGTATTTTAGATGGCCAGCAAATTGAGGTCTATATCTGTCATGAGATGAAAATTCTCTGCTCTCAACCAAAATAGTGCAATGCATAACATTTTAACCTCTACTTGGAAGAAATTTACTGAATTGGATTTCATTAATGACAAATCAACAAAGGGACTGTTGTGTCTTTCACGAGCAAATGAGCAACAGGAAAGAGAGATGGTCACATGGAAGGTATATAATTATCTATTCTAGCCATCCTAAAACTTTAATAAATAAGCACTTAAATGTCATTTGGAGGAAGGTGGATCAATTACTAAGCCACTTGTTCACCTAATCTATCATATTTTATAGGGGCATATTAAAGACTTTGTTATGCAACAAAATTATATTTCATGATGGAATTAAAGGCAGTCTTCAAAGGATTGAAAGAATGAACTAAACATCTGAGCCTCATGTCATGATGATGGAGGTTATGCTGAGATTATTCTAGTTTTCCTAAAAGGGTTTATGAATTTGCCTTCAAATGCTGTTAGTTTTTTCTTTGTCTCTCACACTCAAAATTTAAGCTTTGAAAGTTTAGGGGGAAAAAAGGGGCTTTATGAACACTCTTTCTTCACTGAAAGACTGAAATTCTTTTAGCCTTCCCGTGGTTGAGTCACGTGATGAGTTCATTATCATTACTTTTGCATAAACCTGTCTTTACAGTTGTTGCATTGCCTGCTCATGTTTTTTGCACAGCTGGATGAAATTCTTCTGTATGAAGGAACGTTATAGTTGATGGGCTTCATGGAGCTGGAAAGTGCTCACTGAGGAAAATTCAAAATCAACTTTTGATAGGAACTTTTAAGAAAAAAAGTGATATACTGATTATTCTAGTAGAAAGAGCAAGTGTCCTTTCAAGAACCTTTATAGGGTATCTTGTTCAGGTCCCTTTGTGTCCAATGACGTTGTAATGGATGATGTATACACCACCAATACCTGAGGCTTCTGTGTAGTGTTTATTATTTACAAATTGTGAGCTGCTTGTAAACCATTATTAGCAATACTTGACATTTCTCTCATTTCTCTAATGTTTATGAAAACAAGCATGTTTTAATAAATGATTTCTACATTGGAGCCTCATTATAACTCTGTGAAGCATGTGTCATTAATCCCATTTTACAGAGGGGAAAACTTCACCAAGAAAACCGTGAATATTTCTTTAACTCAGGTTAGTGGACTCTAAATTTCCCCAACATCATTAGCCTGACTGATAAAATATTTTCCTTTCACTGGTCCTTCTCTATTTCTTATTTAGGAATTGACAACAGGAGTTGGCAAACTTTCTGTAAAGGACTATTGATGTAAATACCATAAGCTTTGTCAACCATAGAACTTCAACTCTGTCCCAACTACTCACCTTTGCTATTGTAGTGTGAAAGGGGCTATGATAAATACTTAGGATGAATGGGAGTGTCTGTGTTCAGATGAACTTTTATTTGCAAAACCAGACTGACCAGATTTGGCCAATGAGTTGTATGTAGTTTGCCATCACCTGGTCTAGATTAATGAATCTAATAAGAGAGAAATTAAAGAGGCAATGTATGTAACCCAGGCATGTTTTAGTATTCAAACTTCTCATATACCTCACTTATATTTTTGTACTGAAACTCCTTACACATTTTTACTGTTAGATTTCAAGGAAGGGTTACATTGCACACCTCATCACGAAACTCCTGTCACATTGGAACATTTCTTCTATTTCTCCATAGTAGTTGTTAATTCTTCCTTGGGCTCCCTTCTCTCTTCCTACCTCAGACCCTTCCTTCTGAACTCTTTCTTGTCCTCTCTGCTCTTTGAACTCCCCTTACGACTTGTTTGTGGGTCTTTCTGTCCCTTTTCTTCTGCAGAGTGATTTAACCCTCTGGCAGCTTCCTCATTTGCATCCATCCACACCCATCATCTTCTCTCAGTATAGAGGCAATCTTGGGAATCTCTCCTTTGCAGGTAGAAGGGGTGATTGTTAATGTCAGTGCTTTCCTGCTAAATATGTGTAAGGTGCTTACCCCAATGCTTGGCACACAGTAAATGTTTAGGCAGCAGGTACCTGGCGAAGAGTTTTGGAGTCTGTAAAGTACTATTCAAATGTAAGCCATTGTCTGTTATCAGGGCAATTAAGACTCTATAGAAACCTTTACACAACACACAGAGCTCAGAAGCCTTGGGTTTAGGATTTACAGAGGTGATGGCTTTTCAGTTACTCTGGGGCCTCTGAGTATAATTTACACTTCTAGACTGTGCTAGTCTCCCCATAGAAAAAGGTTGCTGGTTTTGTGATAATTGAAACTGGAAAGCATTTTTGCTTAAAGGCTTTATGACTTGAAGAAAAAATCTTCAAGTTGACAGATCTTATTCAATAGGACCTGCATCATGGAGCTACATGTTTGCATTCACAATGCATAAAGAGCATCAGACATGTTTTCAGCCAGACATTCATTTTGCAGAACGAGACTGTGAATCTGATGTTAAAATCTGAAAAATCTGATGTTAAAATTTCATCCTATTTTTTTATAGAGCTATCTTATGATAACATTATCACAATATTTTAAAGCAAACTGTCATGTGCAATGAGTACCACATTGTAAGTCACTTTTGCACATTTTCAGTCATTTTCAAACAATTCCCCCATCTTTGCACTCATTCACTCAAGCAAACGTTTTTCAACTGTCTACTGTATGCCAAGTGCCAAATAGTAGGACATAGTTTATGCTCTTGAGAAGTGCAGTCCACTGGGAGAGGTGTTCATGTTTTTTAAAAAATCTTCAGTAGAGGTAACTATTAGAGGGCCCTATGAGATAGAGTAGTTGTAGCTCTTGTAATTATGAGGGTGCTAGACGTTCAAGGAGGGCTTCATGGTTTCAAAACAATTTTGAGGTGGCTTTCAGAGTATAAGAAGATAAAAAGTAAGTAGTGAGAAAACTGAGACTAAGGAAAAAATAAGGGAAGGAAAAGTCTGTTGTTCTAAACAGAAGATTAGGGAACAAAATGCATGTTATAAATTATGCATTTATTTTAGATGAACTATAAATTTGGCTCTGAGCTTCCTGTCAGCCAAAACAAAGAGAAAAAAAATGTGATCCTTTCTGTGGTCAAAGTATCTATAAAATAAAACATTTCTAATGAATAGTTGAGAGAAATATATCGAGGGGTTTTCCTAATTGATACCTAGTTCTCACTGTGTCTCCATAAACCAAACATCCCTACATAGGTTAATGGGGTAGTGTCAAAGCAGAGGTCAGCAAAAATACTTGGTATCATGCCAGAACAACATCTTTTGCTTAATTCTCATCTTCTGCTTACTCCAAAGATCAAGTTTGTAGTATCTGGAGGAATCAGTACTCCGTTTATCTTTCAAGAAATCCTCCATGTTTCTAATTTCTCTCGGTCCAGCTTTTGTGAGTAAAAAACATCAGAAAATTTGAGTTTATACTGATCAAATCTGAAAGAGGCTACTTTAAACTAGTAGAGAATGAGTAGGCTTTCATTGGTAAAATCAACTTCCCTTTCATCTCTG